>PVIR01026798.1:0-23344 GCA_004026965.1 Petromus typicus | reverse complement strand
GCGTGGGCACACCTTGGATCACATTTAAAACATGTCCAGGACCTAGAAGTGGTGCTCGGTTGCTGCACAAGGGCCAGGTTGTGCAATCAATCCCTGGCCTAACAAAAATGTTTAGAGTTATAAGTGCTAAGTTGCACTTATAATTCAGCTGAATGGACTAGCTTTCTTTGACAATGCTAAACCTTTACAGTTTTTGGTTTACAGAAATAATACTCTCAGAAAAGTATTATATTATATATTTCTTATATATTTAAGCTCTGTACATATTCATTCACTCATCCATTTTTATGCTGAGTGTAATAGTGGTCAGGGTGCATTGTGAAGTCTGATCTTTCTTACGATTCTCCTCTGTGTGCAGAGAAAACTACCCGGCTGCTCCAGTTTATGCCAGTCTCTGCAGCTGCCTGATATTGTCATATGCCTTGGGATGACGACTTGGCGGACTGAAGAGCACAAATCAGCTAACACACCCCACTATAAGAAAATGCAGCTATAGTGCACTGCAAACCCATAGCTTGCAAGAAATACCAGGCATCTGGGGAAAACAAATACTTACCCAGTGAAAAGCCATATAAACATGCATTATTTTCTAAAAGGATAGTATGAAAGATAGATATTAAATGACTTTTTAATGAAAGTATGAGAACGCTTATTCTTTGCTGGCTCTGAATGTTTCAAATATTTGCGATGATTCACTGGAAATCCAAAATTACAAATATACCTCAGGAGGTGTGTTATCTGGATGACACTTGAAAATATAGATCCAAATTCAGCTGGGAGCTTTTCCTCATCTTTTTCTAGACTTTATAGTGATGCCTACATTTCTGGGTGGTTCCAGGACAGACAGAGCACGCCGAGTCGCCGACCTGAGCTCACCCCAACCTCCCTGGGCCTCCCTCAGGAGAGAGCGCTTCTGTGGTTAGTGCTGCATTCTCTTAGAACAGACTCAGTAAACGCCCAAAGCCTCAGGGAAGTCGTGTCGCCGAGTCGGTGCATGTTTATGAACATAGACTAGGTTGGAGAGTCAGATGTGAGGATCCTGGAGCCCTCCCCTGAGGGATTCTGAGTCTCGGACTGACCGACCCTGGGAGTCCGCAGTCACAGTCCAGAAGGCAGCGACCTCCAGGTGTGGCACATGTGCCCCTTCGTGAGACCCGCTCTCCGCACTGGCAGTTCACTGTTCTCTCCCTGAACCAGTGACCTGGCACGCAGATGCCGGGGACCGTCTTATGAGAAGGGGTCGAAGCCACTCTTCTGAACAATGAGGCTGCCACTCGCATACACAAATGCCTTTTGTGAAGTTGTGGTGTCAAGGTGGGATTTAAGCTGTTCCATGGGCTTGCAAGGCCAGGCCCCTTTCCATGAGTCTGACTTGACTGTAATGCCAAATGGTTTTCAGTTCATGATTTGCCGAGACATCAAAAACTAACACTTACTAAATTTTCTAAAATACTGTTGATATCATTTGACTTTAGGACAAAGTAATAAAATTTATAATATTAAATTTGAAATAATTATTTTATCCTGCCCTTCTAACCTTCATTCCAAAAGAAGTTCAGTAAATAAGTGAGATATCTGATGTGTATGTAAAGTTTTTAAAACCTTTTTAAAAGTCCTTACATCTTGGGCTGGGGATACAACTCACTAGGGGAGCACTTGTCTATTTGGTTTTGATCCCCAGTACTGCCAAGAGCAAATCAAAAATTAAAAAAGCAAATGAAATCCCTACCCCTAGATACAACAAATATATTCTTTTTTATCCAATGTAACATCATTTCCAAATACTAACTTTCTCTAGGATCTCTGAATTTAATTTAAATTTGTATAATTTTTAAGGCAAAAAAAATAGTATTCACATTTCTCTAGTATTCAATGATAGATAGCTAGTTAGGTTAGAAACTGATTTCTCTCTCTCTCTCTCTCTCTGTCTGTCTTTTTCTCTCTGTGTGTCTGTCTGTCTCTCCCTCTCTCTGTTTCTCTCTCTCCTGTATTTCCTCTCTTTCCCAATTTCTGCTACATTTTAGACAAATATTTTGGCTCAGAATTGCACACATTTAAAAACCGCGATGAAGCCACGCCTCCAGTGGAGGGTGCAGTCATTTCCACTGACATCCAGGAAGTGGAACTGCAGAAAATAGAACAGAAGGAATCAAAAGCTGTTAAATAAGGAGAGAATGATACCTTATCTATTCCTAATTTTCTTTCTTTGCTTATCATTCTTAGGAAAAGGCTTTAATTATATCTCATAAGAGGGTTCTACAGAAGTAAAAAAAAAAAAAAAAAGAATAGTTGTTAGGGTAGTTGTAAAAGGAAGCTCAAAGGTAAGGAAAATATTTCAAAGAAATGCCTTTCTCCAACAGTGTCAGATGTCACTTTCTCCAGAAAATCCTGGCCGGGCTGGCTCTTGAGTTTAAATCGAGGACTATTGTAGGCACTACTAGGACCTCCTGTATCTCTCCTACTCTTTTATTACTGAATTGCTACAATTGTTTACTGGGCATATGTTTCACCATAAGCTTCATGAGAGTCTCTGTCAGGAATATGTCCATAGCCTATTGAAAGCGTTGTGTCGGCAGCACATTCTCAGTAAGCAATTGAGGAAGGAGGGAGGGGTGGGAGGGAGGGAGGAAGGAGTTAATGGATTCCTGCATCTCATTATACACACACATATGCTCTTAGACAATTATGGGATATCTGGACAGCATTTCTGGCAGAAGAAGCTAAAATTTCTGTATACAGCACGTTAAGAATATTTTGAAATGCGTCACTGAGCTGGCAGGAGAAAAAGCATGTTTTCCGACAGCCAGAGATGGGGCGGAAGCTACTGTTCCCCCTTAGCAGCTGTTGATTCTGGGGGTTCAGGGCTTGGGCTTCAGGAGACCTGTGCCTGGGGTGAAAGGCCAAACCCCATGCTTTTCACTGGGGAGTTTGGGTCAGAGACTCACGGAAACCAGGACAAGAACATGGAGAAGGTAGTGAAGCTGCTTATTGACTCGGTTGTTCTTGATTCTGTGTCAGGGAGAAAACAAGAGCTGTGTGTCTCTCCCAGGGCCGCCATAGGTCACTAGCTGGAGGCTGAATCCAGCTGATTTACAAAAGCAAATGAAAATGCTTTCTGGGCAAAAAGCATCTGAAGCCGAGTGCAAAAGTCAAAAAATGAAATAAAACAACATAAAATAACTGTCTCTCCAGAAAATAGATATAATGAAAAACAATCTCTTTCACAAATGTAGATATTTCAAATAAATTAAACAGACATCCTAAAGTAGAATTTAATGTTTAAAAATCAAAGATAGTGAAAGTATGATACATAAATAAGAAACTATCAAAAATAATCAGAAGTTTCAATAATCAAACAACCTGAGAAGGAAGAGTGATGTTGGTTATTAGAGAGTCAGTGTTGAACAGATGCGCAGCTTAGACCAAGACGAAGAAAGACGCCGGACCGCAGACAGCGCAGGGAAACTGCTGAGCACGCCGGACAGCGAGGTGGGCAGAGAGGACAGGGTCTCACGTGCCTTTAGTTATAGACTCAGGAGAAAACAACTGTACTGGAGAAACAATATCTGAAGAATGAGTGCTTCAGAACTTTCCACAATTAGAAACCTTCATTGCTCATATTGAAGAAAAGGTAACTAGCGCTGCTCCTAGCAGTGGGGGAGTCGCACACCATACACCTTCTCCTCCACCTGGACGAGCTCAGAGGCGAGGAGGCCCTGGGAAGTAGCAGAGGCAATGGGCAGGGGCACCATGGAGGATAAACGGCTGGGTTCTCAACAGCAGAGGAGGAGTCAGAGACGGTCACGGACACTGCCAACAAACTGAAAGAAAAAAGATCGTCCTCCTACATGTTCATAAACAGTACAGCTGTCATTTAAGAGTCAACATGAAATGGAGATGTTTCGAGGCCAGCGATGAAGAGCAGCACTGTGGGAGGGACTTCCCTTCCCAATAGGGCCTCAAACAATTGGTCATTTCTTCTCCTGGCTCTTTCTGCTTTGCCAATTCTGAAAGAAGTGATGCTGGAAAATAGGAAGGAGCCCTGGGCCTGATGGTAAGATAGGCAGCTGTTTTAACTAGTGTGTGTAATGGTGAGTAGACTTGGCCTGGAGTGTTGCACGTACATAAATATGTATATTGAGAAGCAACCCTAGGGCTGTGGGTATAGAGCAAGGGCAGCGCTTGCCTGGCGTGTGTGAAGCCTGACACCTGCGACAGCAGTAAAGCAGGGCAAGGGGCTTCGGAGAAGAGCTCTTGCTCCACCCAGCCACTTCCTGGCAAGGCAGTGCTGGGTCCATTACCTGCCTGCGGGTGGGGGGGGGCGCTCTGATCCGGCTCCCTCAAGGGTAAGTGACCTCATGTGGTGTGCTAAAAATGGGTAGAGAAAGCTGGCTGTGGGTTTTTGGGTGATGAGACTCTGTCAGTTGTCTTTTCTTATCAAAGGTATTGTCATCAAACCAACACATGCTCATCACTGCACCCCAGGAGTCTGAGCTTGATTAGTCACAGCATTTGCAAAGTCCTAACTAAGATGTTGTCTGTTGTGGTCTCATCAAAAGTGCAACTCCAAGAAGGGTCCACTTCCAAGTTCACTCTCCCTGGTTGTAGAATTCAGTTCCAAATGGCTGCAGGGCCAATGGCTTCGATTTCTCACTGCTACTCAGCAAGAGGCCTCCTGCAGCTCCTGGAGGTCAGCGCAACTCCTCCTCGCCTGAGTAGTTTCCCTGCCTGATTTCCAACAGATAATTCTGAGGAAAAAGAAATCAGTAGCCCAAGTCCCAAGGCAGCTAAGAAACATAACCATTATAGCAGAAGTTATTTCCAAGTGAACAAAAAATGGAAAAGCTAGTTACTGGCAGTCCCTTAAGAAACTTCTAGAATACAATTCTGGAGGAAAAGTAATAGAAGAAGGGAAAATGACAGAACCTACTAATATGGCCTGTACAGCCAGCCTTTGGGAGCAGCAAGCTGGCTGGATGAATACGGAGGAGGAGCTGGGACATGACGGCAGTCCCGCCTTACTGCGGGGTATCTGCAGGGCCCCAGGGGCTGGCTGGAGCTGCGATAGCACTGATCTCTATATTTCCCGGACTATGTTTTTACTTGCTTGTTTATTTTTGAGACAGGGTCTCGCTTCATAGTTCAGGCTGGTCCTAAACTCAGCAGTCCTCCTGTCTCTGCCTCCCCAGTGCTAGGATTACAGGCGTGAGCCCCCACACCCAGCACTGTGGTATGTGGTACTGATTGTTGGTGGACGTGAGTCTCCACACCCTGCATTGTTGTGTGTCCTTACCCAAGATCGACCTGGGCCCTTGTTCTTGCAAGGCAGGCGCTGGAACCACTGAGCTAAATTCTAAGCTCTGTTTTCACTTATTTACACATGACTGTGATAAAGTTTAGTTTACAAATTAACCACAATAAAAGAATAAAGCAACATTAATACAATAGAATAATTAGAGCAATATACTATAAAAAGTTCTGGGAATATGGTTTTCTTTTCTGTTTATTAGTTAATATTCTCTAGGAGAACAGCATCGATGGAGAATGGACGAATAATTAGGAAGAGGATGTTTAGGTAGCTCACAGGGAGCGCTGGAACCTCCAACAGCTGCTCAGTCCAAGAAGCCAAAAGAACAGGCTAAGAGGGAAGAGGAGGCAGCACTGATCCAGAGTCAAAGGCCTGAAATTCAGCGAGGAGTCATGGGTGAAAAGAAATGGACACTTAGAGTCCAAGGTCCAAATGCGGCTGCAGCCAAAGACACGCCTACTTATTAAGACTAGCGCCCTTTAAAACAGACACACTTCCCTCTTTCCGTCGTTTATTCCCCCCAGGCTGAAGCCTATTGGTTGGTGCCATGCACATCTGAGGCGGGGCTTCCGTGCTCAGTTTGCAGGCCTCGTGTCAATCACCCTCAGACACGCCCACATCTGCGCTTTTGCGCAGCAGCGTACTCTGGGCAGGTTGACCTGGGACAATTAATGGCCACCTTCATCTCAGTTCTGCCTCACAGTACCTTAACTTCCCTTTGTACTGCGGCATAATTTCAATCACGCCCGATCATGGACACTGGGAATCAATCAAAGTGAAAACACAGGTAGGATGAGAAACTGCTGTGGTCTGCACTCTTCGGTCGTTCTTGAGCTGTTTTACACAGCACATCGGAACCGTCAGAATACAGAGATTTTCAAATAACGGGACGACAGCCATAATAGATACACAATTAATTTTTCCTAAAAGTTATTTTATAATGTCTATTAATACCAAGTCAAGTAAATTTCGAGGGGCTTGAAGATAGTCACTAAATATTGCCAAAAGACTTAGACAATTCAGTTCTAAACTTATATAAACTAAAAGCTGTATTTTGAAATATATAAGAAAAATGTACATGACCTCACAAATAAATTGCTAAATCTTCATTTGATGAGCCTTGTTTGAGTAACCAAGAGTGAAGCAGATATTTCCAGTATCTGGAGAGATATTGCAGAATGAAACACAAAATTAATAAGTTCGACTTTATAGGTTGGAGAAAAGTCACACCCCAAAGCTGGGGAACGCACACTGTCTTCCAGCACGTCGGATACTAGAAAACCGAAAACCCACTAAGTGGTGATGTAATCGCCAACACATTTCAAAGTGTCAGTAACTCACAGCCCATATTCTCACTACAATGCAATTAACTTTGAAGTTAGACACAAAACATATATTTGTGAAGTCCATACACCTAAAATGTTTAAAATATGGCCCTAATGGACTCACTGGTCAAATAAATTAATATAAATAAAACTAAAGAGAAATGAGTCATGATTGTAATGTATATTACTGCTTGGAGAAGTCATTATTGAAGAAATACTTATGACTTAAAATGTACAACATAACAAATAAGAATATTAGTACACTTAATTTAATTAAGTACGTCTAATTTAAATTAGTACGTCTAATTTAAACACTTAGAAATCACCAAGTGACCCCAGAAAAAGATGAGGGAAAGGAATAGTAATGTTGTAGAATTAAAGAACCAACTTCCGTCTTCTTCTGTCTCTCCCTGTCTTTCTTTCTGTCTCACTCAGAAAAGTAAGGCTGAAGCTGTTTTTTGTGACAAGGCTCATACAATTTAAAAACTTTGGAAATATTATTAATGGGAAAAGAGAGCAGCCAAATAAGCAATATTAAGAATTCTAAAAAGACAGAGATCAGATTACAAAGATAATGGAACTATTACAGCAAGAAAAAGCCATTAAATTTAAACCTTAGAAGGACAAAACATCTTCAAAAATCTCAGAAGAGCCAAATAGAAAACCTACATGGTTCCAGGATGTTATAAAATGGAATTATAAAATTAGTGTAACTGAATACTATTATTTAATCTTTCCAGAAAAATAAAAAAACCTGAATATTTAGTAGCAAGTTCTGTTAAATGTTCAAAGAACAAAATATTTCTATTTTATAAATTTTCAGAGACTATATAAAAAGCATTCCTATTTTTCATTTCTAGTAATATCTTAACACGGAAAATCTCCCAGGGCCGAGAATTTAGCTCAGTGGTTCTGGTGGCACCTGTCTTGCAAGCGCAAAGACCCAGGTTTGATCCCCTGGTAACCACATACAATACTGGGTGTGGAGACTCATGCCCAGCAGCAATCTGTACCACATACCACAGTGCCAGGTGTGGTGGCTCATGCCTGTAATCCCAGCACTCGGGAGGCAGAGACAGGAGGATTGCTGTGATGTGAGTTGGAGGCTGAGCTCAGGGCCAGCCTGACCTACAAAGCGAGACCCTGTCTCAAAAAAAAAAAAAAAAAAAATCTCCCAAAAACACTGTTCCCAACACAAAAAAATGATTAATATATGTGGATGGATATAATAATTATCTTTATTTGATCGTAACACATTGCAATCATATATCAAAATATCAAACACTACTACGAGTGTAGTACTCAGTAGTACTCAGTGAATACATACAATTATATTATGTCAATTAAAAATATCGTAAAACAAAAATCTGCCCAGATTTCTATGTTAATGGAATATAGCAACTGGATATAGCATATAAATGTGAAACAAAGCTTTAGTTAATAATCATAGTTAATCAAACTCAATAATATACTTGAAACATATTAAGAACAGGTTATGATCTGGAGATGTAGCTTAGGGGCACTGCACCTGCATCGTAAGCACAAGGTCCTGAGTGTGATCCCTGAAACTGGGAACAAATAAAAGATCATAGGTAATTTACTTTATCTATGAAAGATTTGCATCTAGAAATTGATATACTCTCACATATTCATTAATTCTACTACATCAGCAAATTAAATTATATCAGTAAATTGAAAGAATTAACTTTGATAATATTCAAAGTCACTCCATTATATAACCCCGAGAGTTCTACAGAAAGAATATATATCTTCATGGAATTGTGGACAACAAATCTATGATAATCAAGAATGATTGTACAGGTTGTATAAGACCTTTTACAGCTTAAGCGTCTTACCTTGAGGTTCTCACAAAGGCCCTTGAGCTGCAAGTTTGGTCACCATCAAGCCGGGCCCTAGTAGGAGATTTCTGGGCCTGTGTGAAGCCTTCGGAGAGGAAAGAACTTATACCACGGGGTGCCTCTAAGGGGATCCTGGGGCCCGCCCCTGCCTGCGTCTCTCGTGCTTCATGGGTGGCACTGAGGGAGCTGCTGTGCTGGGAACACGCGCTGTGACGCCTGGACTCGCCACAGGCCCCAACCACGAAGTCACCTGAACACTGACTGCAGTGTCTGAAACAAGGAGGAAACTCAGCTGCTGCCTTTCAGTTACCTCAGGTGTCTTGTCACAGTGACAGAAACCTAACGTAAGACCTCTGTGGGCAAACTGTCAAACTATGTAGTAAGACACCTAAAAAAAGCGGACAGTGAGAAAGTTCAATTTCGCTATAGTAAGGGGGGCTCAGAACTGAAAAGATGTCAGTTATTTCCAAACTAATCAATAGAATTTATATATAGCTTGTTGAGTTTTTGCCACATTTCTATATACAAAAGTAAAGTGGTTGAAGTTAGCCAAATTAAACTGAGAGGAAAATGAATGATCACAGATAATACTGGTAATAATTGTGACAATCACGGTGGTAATCCTACACTTCAGCATTACTGTAGAGAAATTGACTGATCCCATAATAATACAGGAGACAGAAACAGACGTGGAAATGAGAATGTGGGGTGGCTCTACTGCAGATTGAGAGGAAGTGGTTCGAGAGTCAGTAATGATGCTGAGACACAAGGAAAAGTAAACAGAACCCCTGCCCCACGATGGCCAGACCCGCATGGACGCCAGACGAACTGGGAAGTGGAAAATGTCTAAGAGGAAATTTCCCAAGGGATGCAATTATCATTCCTACTGATGCGATTACTTTTATAAAAGAATTATCTTTTAAAAAGAAGACCAAAATCTTAACGATTAATAAATTGAATTATGTTGAAATTAAGAAATTCTATTCATTCAAAGACACGAAACTTGGAGGTAATGGAGATAGTAAAAGAAACAAACAATTGGTATTGTAAATATAAGTAAAAACTCCTATTTGAGAGTAAGGAAACAAATTGAATACATAATAAAAATAAGTGTGTCACAAAGTAAAATGGCAGCTTTATCTGAAGATGCCCTGCCTCTGTAACTTTTAGGGCAATACAAATTGAAGTCAAGTGAATTCTAATTTTACACCTAACTGGAAAGATCCCAGCGATCAACCTTCAGAGTGCTAAGAGTCTGGGCTCCTGCTTGAGCTGCTGTGTGGCAGACCTGCACCGTTCATCCGAGGCTGGCTTGGTTCTTATGAGGCAAGAGTTAGGGGCCGCGGATGCTTCTGCCCAGATCTCAGAGGAAGGCCCAGTCAGCCGTTCATAGCTGCGCGACAAGACACAGCCCTTGCCAGGAGCCCTTGGGGCCTGGATGATGCTTGAATCTGGGAAAGCGAAGTGAAAGGTGCAGCAGGGACCTCAGGAGTTGGAGGTGTCAGGAATGGGGGTCATCTGCTGAGGACTGCAGGGGTGAGTGGAGCTGGCTCAAGAGGAAGGCCGGTGGGCTGTGCCTGCCAGCCGCAGCAGCAGACCTTCCCAAGTACTGCGGCGCTCACATCTCACCCCAGCGCTCTCGGAGTGCTGGACACAGGGCTGCAGGATTTAATGTATCCCTACTGGGCTTGCATTTTGCTCTGGCCTGCTTCCTTCCTATCCCCTCATTTCTCCTTTTGTAAGGGGAATGCTTTGCCCCAAGGGCTTGTATGTTGACTGTATTTAATCTTCTTTTTCATTTTTATGAGGGTTCATAGCTAAGGCTCTTGCCTCACAAAAAAGAATCTCGGAGATTTTGGACTTGTACCAGAACTGCTGAGACTTTGGCACTCTTAGAGATGGACTAAATGCTTTTGGCATGCGATAAACATGAAAATACCAGACATGTGTGTCAAAATGTTATGATTTATATCAAAACATTCCTCCGAGTCTCAGTATCTGTAAGTGGGACTTTTGGAAGGTGATTGGATCATGCGTGTTATGGTCATTAGTTGATTAATACATGGGTGGGTTCGTGGCTGAGTGTGCTATGAAGGCGGGGCTGGTTGGAGGTGGGTCATGGGGGTGTGACCTGCAAGAATCTATTCTTGTCCTGCACTCTTGCCCCTCTCTGACTCCTGGCTGACATAAGTGGGCAGCTGCCTCCCACCACGGCCTCTACCGCGCCACTTCTGCCTGGAAGCCAGCCGATCGTGGACGACACCCTTTGAAACCATAAGCCCAGCTGTGCCAGGAGTTTTATTGCAGTGATGAGTAAATGACTAACAGTAAATCACATACAAAATTACATATACTATAATGCATAACCCACGTTTTAGAAATTTATTTTTCACATGTCCTGTGGGGAATAATAAAGAATAGAAAACATGAATTAATGGTTAGGAATGAATTGCAGCTTAAGCTTTTAAAATTAAAAACCATGTTAAGAAAAGTCTCCGTGGAGAAGGTAACATACGAATAAGACCTGCAGGTGAAGAAATGAACAGGTGAGTCAGTTGGAAACTGGCAGTCTTGGAATCAAGCATAATTCCGGACCACTGAAACTTGTCTGTCCCTTCTCTACCTGACAGGTAGAAGTACATGAAGAGGCAATTCTGAACTCATTAGCTTTTTTGTTGCTGGGAACAGACACCCAACACACTGACCTGAGGGGGGCCAGGGTTACTTTGGCTCATGGTTACAGAGGGTTCTGTCCTTAGGGAGCTGGTGCCAAGACAGGAGTATCCCGGGAGAGGGGTGAGACCGGGCAAAGCGCTCTGCCATGGAGACCGTCAAGGAGGACACGGGGAGAGCACCACCAAGAGATGCCCCCTTGAAGGCTCATCCCTGAGCTACTTAATATTCAACCATCCTTGCATTCTTAGACTCGGTCTCAGTGTTCACAATGCACTATATTTTCAATATTTTGCTATATTCTATTTCTTATTACTCAAAATTTGCTGCACTTGAGAGGTGTAAGTTATATGGGCCTGTAGTTTACTCTGAGATCAAACCTCGTCATATTTGGAGTTAATTTGGCCTGGCAAAAGAGATGTTGGTCATTTTCTTCTCTCACTGCTCTTTGAAGCAACCTAAGGAACACAACGGTTTAACTGCTATTGAAAGTTTGGTAAAATATCTTTGTGGAAATCATCTGAACCTTACGATTTTGACAGATTACTTTTTGACAAGCTGATCTGTGAGAATCTGCTTGTTTAAACCTTTTGGTTTTTTAAGATCTTTTCCAATTCAAATGTTTCTGTAAAATTACAGAATTATCCTTATTCTCAAATTTATTTTGCATAGAATTATGTAAAGTAAGTTCTAATGGATCATTACAGCGTGCACTGTGGTTGTTGACTCTGACTCGACGCCAGAGCAGGCAGATAGAACCACACCCACCCCCCGTTTGCACAGTGGACAGACCTGTCTCCCAGACCATTTCCTGAGTTAGGCTGTGGGTCCCTCCTGCTGGTCCTGCGGAGGGCACTGGGAGGTGAAGTTGTCGGGAGCTGGCAGGATCTCCTAAAGTAATTCTACTTCCCCCTGACAGCATTATAAGTCCTGTCAGATTTCTTCCCTGAAGATATATTCTGACCATCTTCTCCTCAAATTAAACAGCCTGAATATAGCTACAGGGACACTAATCAAAATGACATTTTGTCATATATTGGGCTAAAGGAATTGATTTTCTTCTTTAAAATAAAAATATTAAATTAGAGTCTTACTATGTTGCAACCTGGGCTAATATGTATCTGGAGAAAGAGAGTAAAACTCAATACAGCTGGCTGCAAATCGACTCAAGACAAAAGCACCCTGCAGAAATATTCGCTGACTCACGCCGCCCTTCACTCAGAGTGGAAGGGTTTACTGCAATCAAAGCCTGATTAAAAATAATAAATATAAACAGTGCACTCTTTAGAGGTGACAGCCTTGGGAACAAGGAGATTTATGGCACTGACTTGGACATATCAATTCATTGCAGTGTTTAGACCGACATAAGCAATTGCTTCCAAGGAGAAACCTAATTGCGGCTCTGCAGCAAGCTGAAGTATTAAAGGCTGTGCTCCGCCACCCACCCGGCCCTTGGGAAGCCTGTGCTCAGCCACGAGCACGGCACAGCCTGCGCCTGCAGAAAGAGGAAGCATCCGCCCCAGGACAAGCTCCCAGGTGGACACCAGGACCCCACAGGGCTGCTCATGGGTCACCGGGGCCACACCTGCGTGCTACAAGCTCGCTCGGCTGCCCTGCCAGCTCCAGGCCCTTTGCAAAGTCTTTCCTGCCACTTCCCTCAGGATTAACCTTTTCAGACATCTTCAGACAACTTTTGGGCATAGTTCAAGCTCCGCCCCAGAAGAGCCCTGTCGCTCTCTCCCCTGACCACAGCCCTTGCTGCCCTGGATTGCAGGCGTGGGCAGCCTGATGGGCAGCGTGGAGCCAACCTGAAGGAGCTGCCAGCACACACCAGCGGGCCAGGGAACTCCGAGTTTAGGGTGAGAATTATTCCCAACAGAGAAGGCTTCATTTTAGGTGCTAAAATGAAGTTCCCGGTTCTCTTATAAAGTTATTCTCAGGGTAACTTACTGTTTTAAAACATCAACTAAAGTATCAAAATAGCTGATATGGCAGAGAACGAGATTTTTGTCAGCAGAAAAACTGTTTTATATTCTATCATTTTTATTACAAATATTTCTAAGTTGATAATGTACTGTTTGTTAATGGCTTGCACTAGAAATGAACGTAAATCATTGACATGGGTTTTATTAGAAAGTTCAAAAGGCCTCTTTCTCATTCATACATTACCCCACTGGGCAAGACAGTGTGGTAGCTGTGCTTTCTATCAGTATCTACATGGAGTACTTGACTTTACAGTAGAATATAAACTACACCATAAAGACATTAGTCTCCTTTGTCGGTCAGTAACTTCATCACCACAAAAATCATTATGGGATGCCAAAACGTAGCTGTAACAACATAGCAGGCCTGTGGCAGAAACAAAAAATGCACATGTGTTAGAACCGGTGACCTGGCCTCCTTACAGAAATAAATTCTGACACTAAGGAAGACGGCTCATGTAAAAAGAATCTGACTGTGTGAGAAAGAAATTCCTAGGGACGAAGTGGAAGCAGCTCAGCAGGGAGCCAGCGGGGCGGCTGCGCTCGCTGCATCCATCGAGGGACACTGAGAGAGAGAGGCCCCAGATGCCCACAGCTGCAAGGGAGGGGCTCCTGCTGGCGTCTGCAGGGCTTGCACTTTACATGGACATGTGCGCCAACACTCAGCAATTTTAAGTATGTTTGCCATTCATTCTTAAATGTTATATATACATACACATACATGTTCATAGATTACACATAACGTGTGCACAAAGACCGGATCCCACCTCTGTGCTTGACTTGATTTCTAGCTGGCAGAAACAGTGAATTGCTGAACTGTGACGCAGAACAAAACTCAGCGTCCCACAGGATTCAGCTTATCCACACTGCGCTCCGATCTCTTGTGTGCCCAGCGCTCGCATCTCAGCTCAGCTTGTTCTGCAGAGAAGCGCACGCAGACCTGATTCCCTCCAACCACCGGCTGCTATTTTGGTCTCTATTTGCACCCAAGCTTATTTTCTTGTTGTTGGCAAAAGTCTGCTGGCTAGACAAATGGGGTCACATCATAGAGCCAAGTTACGGTGACAAGTAATGCTGGAAATAAAAAGCACAGCCACAATCAACTTTGATATTCCCGATTTCCCAGGGCACCTCAGGGATGGCTCTCTGTGAGGGTCTGTCCTGGACCAACGTGAAGGAGACTGCTAAACGCCAACATGAGCAGGAGCTGCAGAATTAGGGTCTCAACACAGGGAAAAAAAATACTTTGATAGAGTTGACATTTTAATTCTGACATTTTCCCATTTTCTCCTGTTGATATTCATCTAAGAAATACACTTACTTTTTATTTTATAATAGTTTTTGCTTTATACTTTATAAAGCATATGAAATTATATGCTTAACTATAGTTAAGTGGAGTTTTAAAATTCCAGCAGTACATAAATTAGAGATTATGTCTCCCTTTTCTTTATCTGACTCCCCTAGGAAATGCTAATGTATACTCCTTGAATTTTAGCGGAAGTGAGCTGATGACCCCGAGGTCTCGTCCTTCCACACTAACCGTGCATGTCTGCTCCCACTGGCGTCCTGGGCCCGGCCTTCTGGAGCATGAGGAACCAACTGTGGTCCACCCCTAACTTCCAGCTCTGCTGCCTGCAGTCGGGAGGCACTACAGTGTCTTCCTCACCCAGCGACGCGTCTGGCGCCTCTGCCTTCGCGGTACCGGCTCACCCAGCTGGAGCGCGCGCTCCCAAGGCTCGCGTGGGACTCTCAGGCAGGAGCGCCTTCCTCTCAGCCCGAGGGGGGCTGGTGGACTGGTTTTATTTGACTGATTTTTTTTTTCTAATCTAAGAAATGTTGATTTTCAAGGCACTGAGAGTCCGGATGAGTCTCCTTCGATGGGGGACCGTCCACTGCACGTTCCTGTCCGCGCAGTGATCTTCTAGGGCAGGAGCTGAGACCCACTGAGCCTCCTGTCACCATGGAAATGGTCTACACACGAGTGTCCACACCACAGGCTCCAAGTCCAGGAGACCACTGAGTACTCGTCATTTAATTATATTTAGCTTTAATTACTTTAAATAGCTCCATGGTGCTAGTAGCTAAAATATTGGATAAGAGAGCCACAGAACATCCACTTCAGATTGTGACCATAGCGCTGACTAATGAGTGTGGAGAGCTTCATTAGGGCACTTACACTGCGTGTACAGGGTTTTATCTCCATCTGGAATTTAATCATGAAGTGGAAGGGCCTTTAAAAAAAGAAGAGAAGCCACAGAGAGACAGAGAGACAGAAATTAGAGCCAGATGGCTTTGAGGGAGAACTTTAACTAATGCTCTTGGAAATTTCTTCAAATTAGTGGTTTTTCTTGCCACTCAGAGCCTGACCTAGTTGTATTACAATCATGTTTCAAAGGCTTCCCAGAGGAGCTCAGGATTTTAAGTGGGCCGCCCACAGATCCTGGTAAAGTTTTCAGCCAAACAAGGACAGAGCCTCTCACTTCAGCTTCCTCGGTGCAGCGTAGTCTGCCAGGACCAAAGGGCCCGTGAATGTTCGACACATGAGAACCTGACACGACTCAGAACTTTTGTTCTTTTAAATGTATTAATTGGTGTTTTCTTGGTCCAGATTTCAGAGAATTGACTCGTATTTTGACATATTGATAGAATTTTAAGCAAGTTGAATAAATGTTATAGTAAATTTCACCATGTCCTTTGAAACTTGCACAGTGCAGTAGAAAGCATGTGAACTAGCTCAAGTGAAGGCTCTATTTTAATTTCCTACCTACCTTCAGCTTTAAATGAAGGAGCTTGAGCATAATCCACCTTCTCGCGTATGTTTTGAGGGATGTTTGCAAATATCTACTTAATCCTCACGAACCTGGAAGCTGATGAGCCTAAAACGACTGTGCAACACCCATAGGCAGCGTGCGCTGTGGCTCCGTACCCTTCTGCATGATCTCCACAAAAAGCAATTGAGAAGAACTTAAAGTGACACAGAGATGTCCACTAAGGAAATGTCTCCGGCAACAGCTGCAGGTGGAGCCCAGCACAGCCCCGTCGGGTGTTTCTCCCCCCCAGGGACCTGACGAGCCCTGGCCTGCGAAGCGGCCAGAGCTGCAGCACTCAGCTCATCCTCTCCCCAGCTGCAGTCCTGCTCCTGGGCCGGTGGTGCCGATTTGTGTTTTTGCCAAGTGCTCAGAAATACTTTCTGAGCAGGACTTTCTCTTCTCCCCTTGATCTCTCCTCTCTATTATTTCAGTATTTTTGCTGACAAGCGATAGAAACTTTTCATTTAAGCAAAAAAGGATGCTTCTGGAATAATGGTAGGCTATGGAACTACATCAGCAAAGTTCATAACAGCACTGAGGAGGATGTGCCTCAGGAGACACGGAGTCCAGGGGTGTATTGGCACTGGGGGCCGAAATGCACCAAATGTGGAGTTATCTGGGGCTGCTGGTGTGCGTGTCTCTGCCGCTGGCGTCGTCAGACGCTTCTGTGACATGCCCCAGCCCTGCCCCCCCACCCGTGCACGTGCACTGCCCTGTGTCCTTCAGATTTTATCACTTCGCGCTCTCACCACTGTCATCTCTGATCTTCCTCATACAGGTACAAAAAGAAAGTATGGCTGGCTGATTTGTCAACTCAGTGTGTAACGGAGCACAGATGTCCTGTTGCGTGGCACGTCCAAACGAGAGCGGCAGTCTTCCGACTCCTCGGCCACTTGGGCCCTCAGAACTCTCGAGCACTGGTCTGTCCAGGTTGAAGGCTCTGCAGTCTCCCAGCCCCTGCACATCCCGGGGAGAACAGAGTCTGTCCCTCTCCAGTCTTCTGGGCCCCTGTAAGGCTATTTGTAACAGCTTGCAGCCTTGTGCTAGCTTGGGGAGGAGAATGTGCCTGCCAGGCACAGTAGGAAGTGCTCCGGGGACAGAGTGGTTAAGCAGGTTCCTTAAAACATGCCAGTGCACCCCGGCCTCTCGGAAGGAACTGACCACTCCTTCTGAGACCCATCCAAGCGCAAATGGCCGCACTGAGACCTCTGGGCGGGGCTGGTCCCCCTCAAAGAATCCAGTGTGAACCAGGAAGAGCCGAGTAGAGAGCTGCTTGGGGGGTGGGGATGTTCAACTAAAAGGTCGGAGGAGCCAGAGGCAGATGGCAGGACGACGCACAGGCCGACACGTAAGACGACGTGCAGGACGACGCGCAGGACGACGCGCAGGACGACGCGCAGGACGACGCGCAGGACGACGTGCAGGATGACGCGCAGGCCGACGCGCAGGACGACACGCAGGACGACGTGCAGGATGACGCGCAGGATGACGCGCAGGACGACGCGCAGGATGACGTGCAGGACGACGCGCAGGACCCCGGCAAGGCGACACCGTCTCATCAGAGGGCAAGCTGAATGCTGCAAAAACTGTTCCACCTGTGCTGAAATGTTACCAGTGTCGTTTTGCTGCAGTCGCAATTCTGTTATATCCTCCAGTTGCTCTGATACTGTCGCAGGTTATAAAACTGCAAGGTCCTTAAATGAAGGAGTGCCTTAGCCAAACATTATTAGTAGCCACTCCTTCTATCCTTTATTCTGTAAAACTGTTTTACCTTGCAAAACCGTTTCCCTGACTGCTTCGTTTTGCTAATACTAAGCCAGCTTTCCCTGGGAGCCTGCTTCCTGCCTCACCCCTGCAGCAGCCGCCGAAGTGACGTCCTCCTCCTCTCCACCCATCTTCCCACTAAGAATTAGCACTCCCCCCACTTCAGGGGTAACCGACTTGTAGCCATGGTAACTGAGCCCCGATGAAGTCCAGTTAGCCCACTTGCAGATGTACAAGTGAAATGTGTGATCTCAAGTCAATGTTATACATCTCTGTTTTCTATAAAACTGGCTGGAAAACTGAAATGAGTGGTCAGTCAATTGGAATAGGACTCATTTGCCTCGTTCTGACCCTCGTTCGCGAATGAAGTTCTCTACTTTACTCAAGTTCCAAGTCTCTCAAGTATTCCCTTTGCTGCAACAATGCTATCTTGTTACTTTACTTTTATATATACATACACCTGTGTATATATATATATATATATATATATATATATATATATATATATATATGAAAATTCTTATTTCCGATGTCTTTGAGTTTCATCTGGCAGACGAGGCTCAGTTCTATTCAAAGGTGCTCCGATCCAGGACTTTTCCTCCTGCTGACACAGTCTGATGACGAGGCCTCCGCGGGGAGCAGCAGCAGAGGAGAACCGACACCAGGCGCCTGCCCGAGCTCGGTGCCATCCACGCACCAGGGTGACTCGAGGTGACTCGCTCCTGGTCCCCCTGGAGCACAGCTTGTACTCTCATTGGAGTGAGTGAGGAAGCTTCCTCAGGTGCACTGTGCCCTTGAGAGGAAGATACTCGGTCATGACCCAGGACGCCTGGAAAGCCAAACCATTCGGAGCTCACAGACACGGGGAGAAGCCTGGGGACAGGAGCTCTGAGCAGGCAAGGAACAGGGCAGCAGGGGAAGACCTCCCCCTGAAAACCCCAGCCTCTGCCCTCTCCACACTCTGGCAGTGCAGCCCTGGGAAGGTGTGTCCTGAAGGCCCAGGATCCACCTCAGGGCTGGATGTTTTGGATCAGCAAGACTTGGAGTCTCTTGAGTTTGAGAATTTCACATGTCATAGATTTGCCTCCTCACTGACTGTCTTTGCTGCCGTTCCAGGGCCATCTTGGCTGGGAACTGAGTCCTGAGCAGGTCACTCATGTCCAGGAAGAGTATTGTGCACTTCGCTTGATGTGAGTCAGTAGCTAATATCAGTCAGCTCTGCAGAAGCCAAAGGGGTGGACCCAAGAACACTGAGCTGTGTTCAGGTCCGTTCTCAAACTTCCCAGGGTGAAGATGACCTTCTGTTTAGTTTGCTTTGCTTAGAGGTTCTGGAGATTTTGCCCAAGGCCTTGTTTGGTACATGTCAGGCAAGCTCTCTACCACCAAGGTCCATCCCTGCCCTGTTATAACTAGGTTTCATGCTGAGACAGACTCTCACTAAGGTACCCAGGCTCGACTGGAGCGTGGAGTCCTTGAGCCTCCCCCGTGTCATAGTGTGCACCACATTTCTGTGGCACAATGCCAGGCAGACAACAGGAGCAGATATGCTGTGATTTGATTTCTCCTACCACATTTTTCATTTTGGTTATTATCACAGCAACCGTTTGAGTTTACAATGCTGCTTCACATTCATTTCAAAGACAACAGACCTCAGAATGCTTTTAATTTGTATCTAGGCTAAAAATGAGCCCTGACCACTCTCTTGGGAGGCCATCCAGGACCTGGTTTAGGTAGCTATGCTCTCTGATCCGATGATATTAATTGTGCTCCTCTGGGATCCCTGTTGACATCCAATTTGATTCAAACATAGAAACTTCCCTAAGGGAAGTACCGCTAAAGGACTGAAAAATCCATCTTGCTGATTCAGTCCAAGGAACTGCTTTCTTTTAGCAAATTCCTTTCCCTGCTTGTATTTTTTTCCATTTCAAATTTATATGTGTAAATTCTGGGGAAACAGCCATTGATCATTTTCAGTGAGTTTATTTCTAAATGCTGTAATTTGCCACTTAAATACTTCCATCTTTGCTGGCTTTTCTACATGCTCTTACCATTCTCTTTAAAAAACCGAGATGTTTATGGTGCCAGAGGCCTTTGGGGGATTAATCATAACATTCTACCCGTCACCCCCGAAAGACTCATCCCTTTGCACAGAATGTTTTCAGTCCATCCTTGAGAGGTGCCAAAGTGCTGATAATGCAAGCATTGCTGAAAGTCCAAGTCTAAAGTCTCCTCTGAGTCTTATGGCAAACTCCTAGCTGTGACCCCTTCAAATGGAAAGTTAAACACTACTGACACACAAAGGCACAAGGCAAACATTCCTGCTATCAAAAGGAAGAATGTGTATGTGCTCTATGCCCAGCACTTGGGGTATAGTTCTATGTCCAGCAACTGGGACAAGATATGGTAGAGATCTGAGCACCAGCACCCAAAGGGCTTGGGCAGCCTCATTACCAAGGCATTGCCAGTTGCAGCCTGCCTGACCTCTCTGGGTTCTTCCCTCACTGCTTGCAACTTTTCTCTGCAGAAGCTCTGCGATCCTGGCTTTGCTAACTTCCCACAGCTTTACATGCGGCTCTGTCGGTGGCACACCGCTGGCCTCTCGGGCATTCTCATGAAACCTGAGCGGAAGCCTCCTTGACCCCAAAACTCACATTCTGTGTGTGCCCAAAACCAGCCCTGTGTGGATGATGGTGATACCTGCCACCCACATGTCAGGAGGAGCCAGGCTTCCCTGTGTTTTAGTTGCAGAAGCCTCTGCATGGCTCCGCACCAAGAAACGAATCTGGGAAATCCAACTTCCTCCACAGCCCTTTTCCAACAAGGGACCCTAGGGCTGTTATCTCAGTGCTGTCTTACTTTTTTCACCCTTAAATATGGAGAGAATAGGGTCTTGCTGATTCCTAGGATGTATGTAAGATACTACCTTTTCAGACAGTTCCTTTTTGGTCAGACTTTTCCAATGAATCTAATGCTCCTATTTGGTAATATAAACTTAGCTAAAAGCCACCAGCAATATCCAGGCCACAGTGCAAATATTTGGCTACCTTGAAATTCCTCCCCCAGGTTCATTTGCCTCCTTTAATCTCAGATTCTTTTAATGTCTCAGGACAGGAGCAAAATATGGACAAATAATCTGGCAGAATACAACACAAACAGCCTAAAGTCCGACTGCTAACTGAATCTTTGTCCCTCACTGAAGCCTTGTTCCCAAATGAATCCTGGCCTTTGATATCTGCAAACAGCGCTGACCAGAATTTTGTGTCAAATGAAACAGTCTAGTGAAGGCAAAATCCAGACTTGGCTGGGTCAAGTACACCTCAGCCATGTCTCCTAGCACACAGAGAATAGTGGAAGCCCACGTGCGCGCACACACACACACACACACACACACACACACTCACACACCGCCTCCCTATGCAGAAACTGGCCTAAGGCTGTCTGGAGTTCAGCCCTGCCTGCTTTGTCATGACTCCCACTTTGGCCAAAACCATGCAACCAATGCATAGCCACTGTACAACCGCCCGCCTCTGTGCCTTCTTCAACCAATCTGCCATCAACCTGTATCGTTACTTCCTCCACCCTTTGCTTTATAAGTGTATGCATTGCCTAATAAAAGTGGCAGTGTTCCTTGAAACCTTTTCCGGAGTCTGCATGGTGACTGCAACCTCACTCTCTCAGCCTCAAGCTGAAACCCCTTTCCAGAATGGCCTAGCGATGACAACATTCTAGGTTTCTGCGATGACAACATTCTAGGTTTCTGCGATGACAACATTCTAGGTTTCTTCAACTGGAGTTTCCAAACTTTCCTAAAGTCCTCCTGTGAAACAGCTCCAAAGATTTCTGAAAGACATGATCAAGTGATCAGGACAACTCCAGCCTGGTACCAAAATCTATCATGTTCACTTTCTTGTCACTAGAAAAAAAAATACAAAAAAACCGCCAAACTTGATAGCCAACTACAAGGATACTTGACAACTAAAAGGATGAGAAATATATTTTGGATCACACTTACAGAAATCTCAGTGCATGCATAGTTAGCATGGCAGAAGGACCTAAATGGAGGAAAGGCCTTCATATCATGCTAGGTAAGAAGCAAAGGGAGAAAGGAAGAGCTTGTAAGAGAGGTATACCTTCCAAGCCAGCCCACATTCCTGTGTCCTGCCTCCTCCAACCCTCACACCTTCAACAGCAAGTCAGATGTGTGGCCTCCACCCACCTTTCAAAAGCTCCACCCATGAGTTCACGAGAACTTTGGGAGATGTTCTTGACCTAAACCGTACATTGTGCTTTGACACCTGAAGAACCAGGCCTCAATGCACCAACCTACTCTTATAAATGAGTGTGACAGTCTATACTAAACTCCTCGTGCAGATTAATGGCTTGATCAAATGATGGCTATTGTGCCAGCCTCAATTTAATGTCTAAAGTAAGCTGAAAAGACACACATATATAAACCCACCACTTCCTCACACACTGCGTTGTCAGCTTTTTAATTACTTGGCTATTGCTGAATGAGCAAATGCTTAAAGACCATTAATTTTCATTTGCTATTATTTTCCAGTACTTTTCAGGGAAGCTTATAATTTTCTTGTCTAAATGTTTCAAGCATTAGAAATGACTGCTGAAGTTGGAATGATAACGTAAATAGCTGTGGAAATTATCCTAGTAACCACAGATCACTTACATTGTAACTAGCATTCATCAAAGCAGTTTGGCTCCAATAGCTAAAATATGTCAGGAGCAAAACACTAAAGCTTACTTAGCCTTATTAATTCTTTGCATTCAAGTCCCCAGATGCTAAGGAGACAGTTGTAAACTTTAATTTTAACTTTCTGCTGGCTTTAAGAGGCACATTGCTATAGTACATATCTAGATGTCTTTCTCCCAAGCCTCACGTGCTCATAGGTGGGGCCTGGAGGAGTAACTGGATCATAGAGGTATGAGTTTACAGTTGACTTGCTGTCAGAAGATGAGATTTAGTTAGAAAAGGCAGGTAAACGAGTGTGTGGCCTGGAAAAGTTTCTCCCTCTCTCTGCTTCCTGCCTGCCACTCTCCTCCACCAAATCCTTCCATGCTGCCCTACTATGGAGCTAGCCAGTGCAGACCAGAAGCTCCAGAGACTGCGAGCCAAAATCACTCATTCCGTAAGTTGTGGATGTTAGGTACTGTGTCTCAGTGATGAGGAGGCAGCTACAAAGTATATTAATTTTCAACTAATCACATGCATCTTGAAATGACTTGTGTAAGATCTTCCAACCAGAGATGGTGTATGAACTATCCCATCTCAAGACAACTTTGTCATTTCTCATGTCCAACCTAAGGTTCCTGGTAACTTCCTGAAGTACATCGTCATGTAAACTATGTCTAGTTTCCTAGCTTTCTTCTGAACTTTATTTTTTCCTTGTTTCCCCACCCTTTGTATCTGTGTCATGGTATAAGATTTGAAAAAGTAGCTTCAACTGAGTGATAAAAATAAAATTTGTTTTTATTCATTTTTATATTGTAGGTAAATTATAAAGAAATGAAAGGCTAATATGTATAAAATTCATGTTTCATGATTGTTGCAGTCACAGTCATGGTGTGCTACAACGGGGAGATGAGAGGTTATTTGGAGTCAGTGTCC
>PVIR01026797.1:0-23234 GCA_004026965.1 Petromus typicus | reverse complement strand
ACTTCCTGAGGTGAAAGTACTTCTTTCCCTAAAATATTTCCTGTCATGGTTACAGTTTATTCTTCATTTCCACCAACAGTTTCAGGGCCTTAGATACTCAGAGATTAAAACAGGACTCTAATATTTATCAACTGATCTTTGTTATTCTAAGATAAACATGTTTTCCCAAGATCTTCCAGAGGATCCTAAATTTCAAATACATAATAACTTGAACAAAATATCTGCTTCTCCCCACTTTATGACTTTAGACATAAGATTGTCAAAAGTCTGCCAAGAATCTTGGTCCCATTTTCCAGTTCTTTCGTACCTCCGTTATCAACCACAGTGACAAAACTATCTTCCTTTCTGCCACCCTATAAAGCACCCTTATGTGACTGTTAATGATCCAAGACTGAAGTTTTCAAATTGGCAGCGCTACAAATGGCACACAGTTTTCAAGTTCCTTCCATGTTTTAAAAACAGTTCTGCAACCATAGATGAGAATGTGCTTTTCTCATTGCTCATAAAGTACCACAGCGCAAGTTCCTGCTTTTATGAGTCTGTCTTCCTCACTATTCACCAGCTCCCCAGAGAGATCCTAAGGGCTGTTTACTTCCAGGGCCCTGTCCAGTGCTGAGCTGGGGGCAGTCCACAGGTCTCTCCTGAAGGAGTGGAGTGCTACATTCAGAAAGGAACCCCCTGCATTGCTCTGGTGAGATGAGACAGAGGCAAAGCCACATGACACTGAACTACCACTAAGAGAAGGGGACAGCGGCCAGGTCCAAAGACTGCAAGACGATTCGGCGAGTCACACCACTGAATATCCCCGTCCAACATCATTTCATTACCAGAGCAGGCTCTGCGTTATCACGATCATCTTCTTCATCATCATCATCATCACTAAGGGCTAACATTTCCTGAGCACCACATGCCATGTAATTTCGTGAGCTTTTCTGTGCCCCAGTACTGAGGACGGAAGCCAGGGGTACACTACCCCTGAACTACATCCCCATCCTTTTTATTTCTTATTCTTCGATTTTTGACACAGAGTCTCACTAAATTACCATGCCAGGCCTTGAAATGGCAATCCTTCTTCTCAGTCTATCTCAAAGCTGGGATTCCAGGCAGGTACCACCAGGCCCAGATTCTAGTCCCGTGCTCTGTGAGCATCCCTTTCCAGCTTCTTAGCAGCCCTGTGATGCAATGCTCCTTTTCTGCCTTTTTCACAAGTGCTGAAACTGAAAGTGAGAGTGGAGTAGCTTGTGTAAAACAGTAAAACTCATACGTATCAGAACTGGGATTCAAGTCAAAGCTATCTGGCCTCACACTCTGTACCACGCCTTCCTTATTCACCTAAAACATTCCCAAACCTTGCTTTTACATCTGGGTTAGAAAGTTTCTGACAACAAAATCATCCGATATGAAAGACTCACAGTACTTCTAGGATGAATGAGCATATCGTTATTGTTCAGATAACCTTGGTAGCACAACCAGGCAGAACTGGGAGGTGAGTAATGAAAGGAATGCTTAAACTGTTTCACCATTAAGCATCAATATAAGCAGCTGAGTCGATCCACAGTCTTTTTTCAGCCCTCACTGACATGCACTTGGGAGCTCCATCTGCATCTCGGAAGACCGACCCACACCACTTCACTCCATCTGATGAGCAATGACATGTTCAAGGAGATGCCACTATCAATACCTTGCAGACCTTTGCTTTTTCACATCATAGCAGGGATGATGATGACGTTGGTAATCCACAGGCTGAAACTGATCACTCATAGGCTTTCTGCAATACTTTCCAGTTTGAGAGGAACAAATATTTATACGAGACATCAGGAACATCACAAGTTCCTATTTCAAAGGAATGCAAAGGAAGATGTAAGAGATGTAAGGATACTCTAGGGGAGGATATTTTAAACAAAATTACAGAATAAATTGTCTGAGACCAAGACAGACATGTAGCGATAGTTCTGTGTGGCTGAAAGATAAAGTGTTGGGAGTTGTCTTCTGTGAGTTAAGGATCATTTGGGGCCAATCAAAAAAGAATATATAAAAGTATTGATGTAAATTTTACTGAGAAGAGTCTAAGAAGTCATCAAAGAGTTCAGAGCAGAAGAATAATAGAATCACACATAAAAAGTGATGATATTCAGATTCAGGTTCAGAAAAACAATCATTCATTCATCCATTCAACTAAATCATTTAGTCAATATTTACCAACTGCTTATTTTGTGCTATGTAGCAGCTATGTGTTGAGGTCACTTGCATCTGGTAGGCCGTCAATAAATATTTTCTGGTGGTTGAATAGTTTCATAAATACAAGAATGAATGACGGATGGATAAGAGACCTCAGAGCAGCCTCAGGTATGTGAAAAGCTCTCAGTATCCCGTTTTTAGAGACAGGATACCGAATAATATGGTTATTAGTTATCCATATATTTGATCATTTATTTGAGAAGACAAACACTAAACAGATAAAATTCAAATGCATCGTATTTTAGAGATTTGATAAAGAATATTGACACAAGAGCAAATTAATAGAGTGCGTCAGGGGCAGAGAGGCTGCAGGTCTCCCTGCGAGGCAACAGTGGGAGACGGACATGCAGGAGGGCTGGGGCAAGCGGAGATCTGAGCGAGGCCATCTAGACAGGAACGAAGCTGATGAGGCAGGGCTGGGTGAGTACAAAGTCAACATACCCTATAAACGGGTACTAATAAAAATAAAAATTATGAAGAAGGGCCCCTCTGGTAATCAAAATACTGTGCAGAAGGGCAAGGAGTGGAAGCAGGGAAGCCAAGGAAAAAGTTGTTTCCAAGTAAGAGATGCAGTAACTTAGACCAGACACGCACCAAGGCAGTTGAAACTGCTGTTTCAGGAAAAGGGGACGAAGTGAACTGAGGGACCAGACACAAACATGGCCTGGCACGGTCAAACTTCAGGACGGAACTGCCATTCCTTGAGATGGGAAGTGTATTTCCTGAGAGATAACAGAGGTACGACTGATGTGGGCCACGTACTCGTGTTAACGTTATCGAGTGCTTCTGGTATGTTACACTACTGGAATGCACTTCTCATGTAGTATCTCTGTTAGTCCTTATCCTGACTGTGCACTTACAAGAAAAAAAAAAAGATTTAGAGAAGTTATAACTGCCCAACGTCATAAATTACCAACTGGCAAAAACAGGCGCAACCACCTCTGCATAACACTGAAGCTAATATTTAATTATTAGGGTCTTTTCAACTGTGAAGTATAAAATACAGAATAAAGCTTCAGTGGGAAAGAGGTAAGAATGTACCAGGTGATGACTTGTACCTAGTAGGAACACTATTAATATCTGCCAATAATGAATAAATAGAAGTATGGATGATGGATACATAACAGATCAGAAAGGAAAAGTACTGAAGATTCCATTCCAGAGGGAGAAAACTCTGTATAATGAGAAGTTCAAATCTGTACAAGGAGAAGTGACAAAAACCCTCAGATAAATCAGATACATATGCATTTGACCAGGCCAGCCCTGAAATAATGTCTTAATATATTATCTTCCATTATTATATAAAGACAGGCATGAGGAGATGTACAGCATTTTACATAATGCAAGCGCTTAATATAGGTTTAAAATGCAAATAGTTACAATAACAGAAGTAAAGCTGGAGGTCTTACTTTTAGTCCAGTACAAAGGAGCACACAGCCTTTTAAGTAAAACGCAACCTTTTAAGTCAATCAATGAAACCACCTTAAGTGTCTCTGCACAGATACCAGCCGGCATTTGTGGTACCCTAACTAATTTAGATGTTCACATCCATAAATCACTTCCCAGGCTTTATCTTCACACTGTACCTGTGAGTAGTTTTCCTCCCTTGTTTTTATTCTGCAGTCCTCGGAACAACAATCAAAGCAAGTTTTTAAAACAAAATCCAAAAGCAAAGTAGGCCTAGAGGTCCTAGCAGACTAACTTTCCACTGAGACAGCAAAATACTGAAGAACTCTACTGTGTCACAAAACAATCCACATTGCTCTCTTTTTCAGTAGCATCTGTTCACGACAAAGAACGGCTTCCATGGTCAAACTCTAAAGACAACGCCACAGAAAATAGTATTTCATGAATTAAGTATGACTCATGTCTGAGGTTATTTTTAAAATGATTAACAGCCTAAACAAGCAACTTAAATAAGGCTGACAAACATAGTCTTCTGATCCCAAGGATCAGATGAAGGGTGGGTGATGAGGGGCAAATATCTGAGTCAAAATTCCTATTGTTTTTAAACTGTAATGACTGACAAAATAAAAGCTAGAAAGTATATCCACATCGTTAAACGTCAATATTGTACAACAGACATTGATTTCACTAGTTTTCTTATACTACTATATATATATTCAGCAAACTGAGTGAACTTGTTTCTGAAGACAAAACAAAATCCTAAAAGCTTCCCGGAAGTCGTCCTTAGATTATGGACAATGTATCATTTGTAAATAAGAGGGAAACGCATGGCCTTGTATTTAACATACTCTTTACTCAACATTTCCCCCCACACACACATACATAAGTCCTAAAGTAGGCATGTGATGTTTACTACACACACACACACACACACAGGGTTCCACAGAGGGAAGTAAAAATAATGACACCCAAAATACTCCCCTATGGGTCAAACTCACTTGTGGGCCTAGGACATCGTTCAACATAGAAATTGAAAAATAGTTGCATCTAATCACTGTGAAGTTAGCAAACGCTCAAGCCTTTCTTTTTTAAAGACAACATATATGAACTGCAACCTGTTAATTTAATTAATAGAAACGGGGCTCTCCCCGCGTCCCCGCCCCGGGAGTCACTGGAGCGAAGAAAGTTCAAGGTCCGAGCCGGCCGAGGCCGCTGCCCTGGAGCCGGACGGAGGCTGTGTCCGGAGGCTCCTCCGCCTCGGCCGCGGGCGGGTGGCGTCGCCCCGTGCACCTCGCCCACCCCGCCGCCCGGAGGGAGGGCGCGGCCGGCCGGAGCGGGCCGGGCTGCCCGGGGCGCCGCAGCGGGGCGCGTACTCACCGGGGGGGCGCGCGGCCGGCCCACCGCTCCGGACCGGCTCGGCGCAGCCCGGGCGCGCGGCGGCCTCGCGGGGAAGCGCGGCGACACGGGCGGCGGCGGCGTCGCAGTCGCGCGGCTCCTCGAGCTATAAATACCGGCTCGGCCCACACGGCCGCCGCCTACGCCGGGCGCCGCAGAGGAGTCCGCCGCCGGCCGGACGCGGGAGCGAGGGCGCCGGCGCCGCGCAGGGACCGCGCTCCGCCCGCAGCCCACGGCCTCCGCAGCGGGAGTCCGGCCGCCCCGCCGCCCGCAGCGCGGCCCCTCCGGCCCGCGGCCGCCCCCACCCGCCGGGGCCGCCCGAGAGCGCGGCGGGCCGAGGCCGAGCGCGGCGCCCGGCGCTCACGCCGACTCCGAGCAGGGCTCCTCGCGGGGCTGCAAACTTTGTGCCGCAGCCGGGGTCTCCGAGCATCCTCCGAGCATCCTCCGCGCTCCGGGGGCTGTGAGGGAGGAGCGCGGGCTGCGGGCGGCGGGCGGGGACAGGTCGGGCGCTTTACCGCCTCTGGCCACGCATGTCTGTGCAGTCACCCTCATGCACACACGCATTCCCCTTCACGAGTACACATGCACAGCAGACTTGTTCACACAGATGCATGTGTATACACACGTACAGAGCATACATGTACCCCGAGGGGCGTGCGCACGCACACACACACACACACACACACACACACACACACACGTGTGCACAGTTGTCAGAGGTTTTAGCGGTCTGAGACTCTGGCTCTGCAGTATTCACTTGAGTCTTTGAAGCATGGGACAGAAGAACTTTGGACCATACCAGCCAATTCTTTTCTTCTTGGTGTAATCTCCTTTCTATAGACATAGATATAGATGATATTGGGTCTCTCTTCCC
Source organism: Petromus typicus (assembly GCA_004026965.1). Taxonomy (NCBI): domain Eukaryota; kingdom Metazoa; phylum Chordata; class Mammalia; order Rodentia; family Petromuridae; genus Petromus; species Petromus typicus. Next base: position 17,320 of record PVIR01026797.1, on the reverse strand, counting down.
TCCACACCTCAGAGCAGTTAACTGCTACCTCGGTTTACCGGTTGCACCTTACACGGCACTGACCGGAGTGCTGACAGGAAGTGCTGAGAGCAATCACTAACCAGCCGGTAGAGTGAAAGGGAACGCGGGTGTCCCAGACGTGACTGCAGGAGCAAACTCACGGAGAATTAGCCCTCCTGGGACTAATGATTCAGAGATGGGCCGAGCAGGGAGAGAAGAGCTGGAATGTCCGCACGTTTTGAGACTGGATGGAAAGAGTCATCCCTAGGCCCTGCAGTGAGACGTAATCGGAAGTCCACTACCACACTTCTCATTAATTTGACATCTCTCTGGTTGCTAAAAATGGCCACATATTAGCTACCTGGCAGTCAGAGTTAGTAGTCTAGTTAGTAGTTAGTAGTCTTGGCCTAGTACTAGTAGTCTTGCCTTTGTCTACCGTGTTACTTTTACGAGTTTTCTCCAAAAAGAGTTGTTTCCTATCTTAGCATTTTGTGCATTTTAGTGTAACATTTTGTATATTTTTGCAACTCCCCCCCACACTAAGCTATGAACTTTTCAAAGGAGGAGACTAAATCTTACCAATGACACCTTCAGCACCTAACATAGTAATTGTAGTGATGACTCAATAAATTGTGTCTGAATTTCACAGCCTAGCCATTAGAGTCTACTGTGCCTTTACAGTTGTGATCAGACCTGTGTGACAGCTGCCTCATATGGAGCAGGATGCCCGTCTGCCGTTGAAGAAAGAGCCCTGTAGACTGGAGAAATTCATACCAGAGCTCCCACGTGGCCAGAGATGTGGAGGAAGGTCAGGAAACCCGCAAGGTGGCTATTTGAACCTAAATGGTAACCTCTCGTCTTATACTTCCTCCTCATAGAAACGACGGGATTTTAAAATGAACTTAAGTGTAAAAAGTACTTGTAGTGCCAAGCATATAACAGGTTCTCAATAAAGGCTATTCTTCCTCATCCTCAAACTAATTCTTCTATGAAAACTTTCCTCAAGGTCAAAGTCTATGGGCCGAGTATCTAAATGGCGATGACTTACTTACCAAGATTAGCCTTTTCTCTAGTAGCATAGATGGAAATTCTAAGAAGAAACCAAGACAGCAGGAATTCAGATCTCTTATGCCCCCATCCATCTTTCCACCCAAACGTTTCCATTTTTACACACCACAGGAAAACATCAGAAATGACCATCATTGCCAACATTGTCAGGATAATGATAGATATTGTTGAAGTATGAAATTCTAAGATCATACTAGCCAGTCACCTGCCTACTCTTCCTCTAAACGAAGTCAGTCCTGTAAATGGGTTTAAAAATTATAAAACCGGATCCAAGAGTTCAAATAGCAGAAATAACCAAATGAAACGTTTTCCTGTTTCCCTCAGGTATCTCAATAGTTTATAGTACTATTTATGTTGCACATTAAAGAAAAAGAAAAATGACAGAGTCATTACGCATTGCAATCATTGGTTAAAAACTTTGATTATGACAAAATTGTATCCTGTTTAAGGGACATTTTCAAACAAGCTAGAAGCATCTGTCTCTGGATCAAGTCAATCAAGGAACACTTTTGTCTAATGGGCTCCAAGAAAAATTTATAATTGATAATAATTGCAAACTCTGAATAACAACAGTATAATTTCCTATTGCCAATGAGCAAAAATACAAATGTAACCATGATCCATAATTTTCCCCTAGTATTAAAGGCCAGTGACTGTATAGCCAGGATTTTCTTTAGCAGTTCAAATATCAAATGTCCAATGCATGCTACTATACTTTAGGCCTCATGGCCTGGATTTCTGTCAAAGAAAAGAGAATCACATACATGCCAACTGCTCGGTGTATTACAGCCTGTGCCCTGGGATCTCGGTTCTGCCAAATAGCAATGGTATTGCTAGAGCGGGTCTGGGGTGGACTCCTTCCAGCTATTCTTTCCAGGCTCTGTTGTCCTGCACAGATAATTGGTCAGTATATATGCATGCAAAAGACAACAAAGCTTTACATTTATTAAAAGAAGGAAAAGAAATATATTCTGCAGAGGAAGTGCAGGCAGTTAAAGTAGTTAAAACGAGTATGCTGTGCAGGGTGGGAACAGGCCACCGAAGAGAAAGAATAAAGTGGTCACAAGGTTGACAGTCGCCATCTTTTGTATCGTCCCTTTCCACAGGCTGACATCAGATCCAGGCTGTCCTATAAAAAACCTTCTTGAGCTTGTGACAGAACTGAAGACAACATTTTCTGATTGGTCCACATGCAGCCCTTGGGAATTCTTTTTCTGTGCACATGTTCTGGATTTCCATGGTTGACAGACAAGTTGTCTGGCCATACCCCAATCTACCCCCTTAGTATGATACTAAGGAAATTAACCTTTTTGAATATTATGTCCACCTACCTCACAAGCTTTTTTACATATTAAATAATGTGTTATACTTCCAGCCATTGGTATAGTACATATTAAATTGTCCATAAATGTTGAGTCTTTCATTAATATTCATCTTTCCTTCCCAGTTTGTATTATGCATATCCTACGGAGTTTCTCCAAAGGACTGATTCACTTCACTGTCGCTTAATCCTATAAATTTCTGCTTATAGGCACTTTTCTGAACAGTTTTTACAGCAACGGAATTATGCAGAGTGGGCTAGCAGTGTCGCCAGAGGACAGCTGTCGCCTCCTGGTGGCCGGCATCACCCACACTCTTATCCCGGGCTGTCCTGCAGAACCTGCACAAATGGAACAGCTTCCAAAGGTCCCTCCTCCTGCAGGGACAGGTGGGGGCAGTCGGACTCTCTACTCCCTTTGGTTCTTTCCACTGCTTCTTCTCTCTTGCCCTGTGTCCCACATTCACTTCTTGCCCTGAAGACTGACCAGCACCTCACCCTCCAGGGTGTGGTGCTTGGTTGTGGTGACCTCATCCTAGGAATGTAACTGCTGGTGTTAAATGCCAGCTTGCCTGTGGGCAATTTTCAGCTGACCTTCCCTTTCTTCCTAGTTGGATTTCTCCTAAAACAAATGCTCTTTTTTTTCTCTTCTACAAAACTGTTTCCAACATGCCACCCTGAGACAAATTTGCTAGATCTAGCCCATGACAGGAGACACTTGATTCAGGATAACAAAAATACACTGAATTTTAAGAGCTCTGCTTTGTATAAAGTATCAGACATGCCATTAAAGCAATAAACATATCCAAAGCAACTAGCCCATCAAATACTACAAGGTGCTGAGGTTTCAAAGACAAATGCAGTGTGTGGGTTTCTTCAGGGAACTTGTGATGTGAATGAGCAGAGCAATGGTGGCTTATGGTCAAAATAAATAGTCATATAAAGTGACAGAAATTCACAGCTAAATGTGCTTTCCTTACCAGCAAGACCACAAGAATGAGAAGTGGAGAAATAAAACTCTCTTTAGGAATTGCTACCGAAGTTTAGATGAGGAAAAAAAATTGAGGCAAACTTTGAAGGATAAATTTATATACACAATATAGGACAAAGAAAGAAATTTCAGCCAATGGAAAATAATACAAGAACAATGACCATTACCCAGAAAGCTCTCAACAAATGCACAATGAGAAAGACAAAGAAGAAAAGAAAGAAAAGGAAGAAGGAAGAGTGAGGAGAAGCCAAGAGCAGCGGGCATGCTATAACTCAGGGGCTCGAATTCAGGGTGGAAGTAAAGTGTAGGACTTAGAGAAATAAAGGACCAGATGGTTGAGAATGAACTTCTCAATTCCTTCAGTGAAGGAATGAGGTCAGGGGGACAGAATAGGGGTAGGTAAGAGGAAAGACAAGAGAAATAACTGCACCAGGAATTTAAAACAACTAGAAATAAAAATTCCTTCTCTTTTTGAAGAGAATGATCGAATGACCAGGTTGAGTGCTGCTGGAAAATGAAAAACATAAGATTCACCCTCTGCTTCTGACCTAGATGGGCCGATCTCTCTGGCCGGCTGCAGCAGATGGGCCACACATCCCTACTCAAATTCCAAGTGAAGAAATAAATACTGCAAACGGCTTGGAATACCTTCTTTCAGTGAGCGGCCTCAGGGTATACCCGGAGCCCCAGTTCCATCATGGCTGTAATTCCAGCACTGTGGGAGGCTGAATCAAGATTGAAATTTCAAGGCCAACCTGGGCAATTTGGCGACTTACTTAAATCTTGTCTCAAAATAAAACATAGAAAAAGGGCTGGGGAAGGCAAGTAGGAGTGGACTACAAGCACATGCTTGTAGTCTCTGTGCTCAGGAGGCTGAGGCAGGAAGATTGCTGCAAGTTTGATGCCTGGGCTCCACAGTGAGTTCAAGGTCAGCTGAAGCACATAATGAGACACTACCGAAACAGCAGGGAGGAAGGACTGGATGTGCAGCTCGCTACAAAGGCCCAGAATTCAATCTCCAATACCAGCAAAACAAAACAAAGCAAACATATATTCCCTAATCTCAATATATTTTATTTTCTAGGGAACCAAAACAGTGATCGCAAAATTGGTGGCTTAAAGAAAAAAGATTCCTTTTTTACATCTCTGATACTGATATTGTAGGATGAATCTGACAGATTAATTCCAAGTTCTTGTGTGCAGGGAGCAAAGAATGGTAAGTGTACACCCAATGGAGAAAGAAAAAGCAGCTGCTTATATTGAAGATATCAAGATGTACTCAGGGCAGGTCTATGCCAGCATATCAAAAATGTGGCATGAGTATTGCATAAGGAGAAGGCTTGGTACCTGTACATAGGTTGGCACACATTGGGTAAGGTCTGCAGTTCAACTGGAACAAATGCAAAAGCCCAGCGACTTGACCCCAACCTCACAACGTTGGATCTAGATGTCTCATGGGACCACTGCAGAAGGAGCAGGCCCAGCAGCTGTGTCCTGGTCTGTGGCACAGGCATTGGGCCAGCATTTCTGCTGGGACATTCACAGAGGCCCGGTGACTCCACCCCAATCTCCTGTAAGCTTCCTTATTTTCTTTGTTCAGGGCTGATGGCTTTTTTTTTTTTTTTTTTTTAGACAAGGTCTCACTTTTTGGTAGTTCAGGCTGGCCTTGAGCTCAGCTCTGAACTCACAGCAATCCTCCTGCCTCTGCCTCCCAAGTGCTGGGACTACAGGCATGAGCTACCATGCCCAGCACTGTGATATGTGTTTCTGATTGCTGTGGGAGTGAGTCTCCATGCTCAGTATTGTGGTATGTGGTTACTGGGGATCGAACCCGGGCCGTTGCACTTGCAAAGCAGGCTCTGGAACCACTGAGCTAAATCCCCGGCCTGATGGCTTCTTTTCCGGTCAGTCCACCTCTACCCATATGAACAAAGTCTGTACTCTTTGTTTTCACTAGCCCGCTGGGGTGGTGTCACTTCACTGCTTGTTACACATCTTTCTCTTAGAAAGACACAGAGGGGGTGATTTCACTTGAGGTCTTACCTGCAGCTGTGTAATGTTGCACACATTCTGAAAAGGGTGACCTTAAGTGATGTGGACATGATGTTTGCAGAATATTCATTAACATAATCACAGTACTTTGTGGCAAAGGAAGTGTTCTGGCCATTACACTGCCAACCATCCACAGACTAAGAGTCCTGCAGTGTACCCGTAAGTACTTCATCCTAGGCACTGTCTAGTAACAAGTAGATACAGGAAAGACCACCAGAGATATCTGAGCAAAGTGGTGCATACCTGCATTCTCAATGCTTGGGAGGCTGAGGTAGGAGGATTGCTTGGAGTTCAAGGCCAGGCCATGCTACATAATGAGACCCTGTTTCAAACAACAAAAGAAAACTAAAAAAGAAACAAGGACAAAAATCCAACTATCGGGTAACTTCGCGAGGGGGAATCACAATCCAGCATTAGATTTAGTTTAAAAAAAAAAATCTTATGTGTGAAGCGCTCTCAAGCTTTTACCCTCAGTAAATCACTATATAGTTCTAGGCCTCCATTTCCAACAAAATTGAGCTAGACAATCTGAATTCCCCATTGACTCCCACAATCTGTTGTTTTAGGGCTCCAGTACTTGATTGACAATAGCTAAGAAGGCACATTAAATAGGATTCCAACTCAGGCAGCCATCAATAGCCCCAGAATCATGAGTAGAAAACAGTAATAGAGATCTGTGACCTTGTGTGGGTGGACTCACTGCGGGAAGAAAATGACATTCTCTACTTTGAAGCAAAGGTCTCAGCTGGCAATTAGAAATATGAGGAGCAGATCTGGCCGGAGGGAATACTGAGCTGCCAAAAATTAGACAGGGACTTCAGTGGTTTCAAGAAAAGATTGAATTCATACATGTGAAATAAAGAGTGCAAGACTCACAGTAAACATCAATAGAGAAAGAAGCTGGTATACTGGGCTGTCCCAGAAGAATAGGACTACACTGAGAAAGCCAAGCCAGTTGAAACACACAGGTAAGACAAGGCTCAGGAAGGAAAAAAGGCTTCCAGGAGGGCATGTTGATATCTGCCACGTATTGACTCCCTGCAGCCCGAGTTCTAGTCCCAACTCATCAAAGGTTTTCTGGCTTGGTCATCTAAACTGAAGGTGCGTTTCAGTGAAATAAAGATCACTAAGCCTGAGTGTAGTCTCTGAAGGACAACAGTAAGTTTGGATATAGACAGGAATAAGTTCAAGATACACAGGTGACGATGGCAGAGATTTACAGCAGGGAGTTGTATAAATAAAGCTACATCTCAGGCAAGAAACCAGAGCTGAAGTAACAGATGTGCCGCCACCGGCACTCCTGATGAGTCAGTGTTTCTCCAAATGTGGTCTCCAGACCATCTGTGTTACAGTAAACTGAGGTGGGTGGGCTTAACACACTCCAGAACTCTGTCTACTGAAGTGGAATCTTGGAGTGCAGTTGAGTAATCTTCATCTTCATTAATGATTCTAATGATTCTAACGTACATTAAAGTGGAAGACTCACAGGCGAAAGGAACTGTTGACGGAAGCCCGTACAGACAAAGGTGCCTACGGAAAATGTAGAGAATGAGGACAAAAGTCCGCCATTCCTCATTGATAGAGCCCTGTGCTATTTAATTTCAGTCACTTCCTACCACCTTTAACAGTATGTCTGTCTAAATTTGAGTCATTTGTGGGAAAATGGATGCACTTTGTGGTCATAACACTAAGTGAAATAAATCAGACACGGAAGGTTAAATATCTATGGTTTCTCTTATATGAGAAACCCAAAGGATAAATAATTTAAAAGAAAAATAAAAGGCAGGAGATAGACTTTGTGGAGATGAGAAAAGAATCTGAGGATGAGGGAGACAGGAGGGCGGAGAGGGAAAGGGGAAGTACAAAGAATCAAGATGCCATCTGGCTATGTATCAATTCCACATGATGGATGTATTTATAATGTACCACAAATATAAAATAATCACGTACCTGTCCCCTCCTGACTCCTGAGTAACTGCTCTCCTACACTAAAACTTACAAACTAGTGGCAATTTGGCATGTGGATAATTTATTTGATTTCACACTACTTCTTTAATCCCAAATATTTAAAACTTAGTAGATTTGACATTAAAAAAAAACAGAAGGGAAACTCATTTTCGACTTTGTACCACATATTAAAGGATGGCTGACATAGAGCTCCCTTTCTTCTTTCTTTCTCTCTTTCTTTCTTTCTTTCTTCTTCTTTCCGTCCATCCCCTGTTCTTCCTTTCTTCCTTCCTTCCTTCCTTCTTACCTGCTTGCCTTCTCTTTTTTCAGTGCTAGGAATTAAACCCAGAGGTTTTGCATTTTGCACTGAGTTGTACCCCCAGCCTTTGTTCGTTATAAAATTTTGAGACAGGATCCCCCTAAGTTGCTAAGTCACCCAGGCTGCATTCAAACTTGCCATCTTCCAGAGTACAGGGGCTACAGGTGCCATCACACCCAGTAAGCCACCATTTTTGAATGGTAGCTGTAGCCCAGGAAGTCCCTGAATTGTTGCCCTGGCCTCCAAAAGCCTAGGCTGCAAATTGGTAGGGGGGTTCCATTTTAGCTTCCCCATCCCACCTCCCGCCCTCCAAGCCACCCGCCTTGTTACGGATCCCACCATCTCCCAGGAGCATGGCATGTGGTTTATGGAAACCACAAGTCATAGGCCCCACTTTTTCTGGGGCTCTTCTGTACTTCTGGAGCCCATTTCTGCAGGAAACATCTTCTGAAGTCTCAGGTCCACTGGAGATGGTGGAATATCTGGCCAAGGTGAAGCCTGTTCTGCCACCAGGGCTGGATGCTGCTAAGCCAAGTCAGCAGGATAGCTGGGTGCCGGGCATGCACTCTGGCAACCCCCTCAAGCCCAGTACAATCCCTCTTCTTCTGGGGGCAGGAGGGCCATCTTGCTTGGCTGGGGAGTTTTCCAGCGTTACAGACGACCGTGGACTCTGTACGTAAGTTAGAAGGACTCTGTATGTAAGTTGGTGAAGGGAGTTGGAAGATTGCCCGCCCTCGTCCTGGACTCCCTCTCGTCTCTTCCATTTCCTTTACATCATGAACATTAGCTAATGGATGGATCACTATTGTTTAAAACACCAGTGTTAGGTATTTACAGATACCCTTTACCGTCTCAGTGCTGTAAGTGTACACTTCTTCATCTTAGTAACTTATCCCTTAAAATGATTTAAGTTACCACAAATGTTTCTCATCTGAAAGAGGAAAACAGTGAGACATTGGCCTTGGATTTGGTGTTAAAAATAAGTACTTCAGTTAATTCACTATCAGCACATAAAGTTAAAAAGAAAACTCATACAATTTTGTTCTCTGCACTTAGAGATGATTTTCAGACTTACTCAAAAGATTATGGATTTCTTCTTCCTCATCTCCCTGGCAGAAATGTGTAGTATCCTGGAAAGAACGTAGGTTTTCAGAGTTAATCAGGTCTGGTTAAAGTTCTGCTTTGCTACGGGCTTCCTTCGATGGCACGTGTACAAATCCTACTCTGCTGTGTACTCTACCCATGAATCTGGTCAAGATGTGTCACCTCTCCGAGACAGATATACTTAGTCTGAAATATTTGAACAAATTATTTGTAATTTCTGGACTCCAGGGAGGATTAAATGAAGTAATACTTGGAAAAATGTAATACATCACGGCACATCTTACATTACTTTCTTTATAAAATTTTAAATTTCCTTGCAGTGAATAGCAAGCCTAATGGAAGTCCTCAGATCTTTACTATAAAATTTAATATAAAATTGTGAGTATTTCTGAAAAATTGTAAGGGAAAAATATTTTTAGATCATTGAGGTCCATGGATTTACTTAGTATCTCTGAAAACCTACTGCAGGTGCAATTTTTCTAGTAAGTCTGATATTGTTTTAATTACCACTATTAAATACAATTATCAATCAGTAAATAGAACTACCTGTAGATAAAAAAAAATTCAAATTTCAGTCAGCTGATATTCATTTCAAGCAATATTTAATTAAAATTTTTCAAATATTTGTAGTCTAGGAAAAATAAGGCATCGGCATTGGCCCTGCTCATCTTATTACACTTATTATACTTCAGTATAGGAACTGAGGAAAAAAAATGTCTAGTAAGAGCACAAAGTTCTCAATTTCTGGTTTTCCCCGAAGATATAGAAAGACTCACAAAAGAACTAACATGTAATCTTACAGAATTACTTTGAAAATGACTTTTACCAACACGAATAGAACTTGATCTGATGGCATTGTACGTGTCCACTGCTGGCATTAATGTGTGTTCTGCTTTGTCTGTACATGGGTTTCTCTGCATGTGAACAACTTAGCAAATACAGTAAAACCTTGGTTTGCAAGCAAAGTCATTCCAGAAACATGCTTATAATCCAATGCACTTGATGACTCAAGTGAATTTTCTGGTAAGAAATAATGGAAACTCAGGGCTGGGGATTTGGCTCAGTGATTCTGGTGCCTGTCTTGCAAGCACAAGGACCCGGGTTTGATCCCCCGGCAACCACATACAGTACTGGGTGTGGAGACTCACACCCAGCAGCAACCAGTACCACATACCACACTGCCGGGCATGGTGGCTCACGCCTATAATCTCAGCACTTGGGAGGCAGAGGCAGGAGGATTGCTGTGACGTGAGTTGGAGGCTGAGCTCAGGGCCAGCCTGAACTACAAAGCGAGACCCTGTCTCAAAAAAGAAAAAGAAAGAAAGAATGGAAACTCAGATGATGCATTCCACAACCCAAAAGTATTCACATAAAATTATCATAATTCTGTAATATAACACAAAATAATAAAAAAATAAACAAATCAATGTGCACTTATCTTTGATCATCTTCGTGGCTGACATGAGGGAAACAAAAGAAAGGAGGGTGAATGTGTAGGATGACTTTCATTCCCACGAACGGAATCTCTGCTGTCTGTTGACTCAATGGAATCTTTTTCCTTTTGTGCAACTTTAACATGGAACCTGTTCGGTGACACTGGCATCAGCCCCCTTTTGAGGATTTCACTGAAATGTGATACTATTGTTGAACAGACTCGGCACTCACTCACATTGCTCAGGTAGCCTTATTCAGGTGGTGCTTTTCTACACAGTTTTGTATTGTATCTCACATCTTACACATGTCCCTAATCTCATTTGGGGTGAGGGATTCCTCCACCTTTCTCTCTTCCTCTGCAGAGGTCTCCTCCATAGCTTCTTGTGGTTGGGAGATGATCACTCACAGTCTCACAGAAACAGGCAGACAGACAGACAGACAGACACCGGGACAGAGAGAGAGAGAGAAAAGAATTATTGGCTCAGTTGTGATCATATGACATTCAGCATTACATAGTGCTTATATATTAAGATATCACTCATTGATCAAGTTAAAATTCCTTAGAAATGTTTGCTTAACTTGCAGGACACTTGCAGAATAGGTTAAATACAATCCAAGGTTTTACTATATGCATTTAAAAAAGATATACCCAGAGGAGTTGAAAAAGGCCTGTTTAGGGCTGGGTATTTAGTTCAAATGGTACCCCACCAATCTTGGAAGCACAAGGGCCTGCGTTTGATCCCCGGTGCTGAAAAAAAAAAAAAAAAAGACATCTTTGATTCCAAACTATCGTTATAGCATATGATACTTGATAAGTGATTTGTTATATGTACAATGGAAAAAGTGAAAGTACTCCTTGATAATTATGAATTTTATAAATGTTAAAATATGTTTATAAAATGTTTATTTTAACTTTATGATGAAGGTGAAGTGTATTAAATACAGTTGTCATGAAAGAACATTAATCCTGATTTACTTGAATTAAAAAAGCCAAAGTTTTTCCTACTCCAAAGAATTTCTGCAAGATTTAGCAGGAGCCAAAGAAAAATTGTGCTTCGGAATGGTTACTGGGGAGTTACCTGGACTCACAGAAGAGTGAGGAGCCATCTGCCTGAAGCTAGTCTCTCACAGAAGTCACCTGACGTTTGTACATAGCACACAAGTGTCTAGACAGAAGGCACTGAGCCCCATAATTTTTACTTTTTTATAGTGATCTCCATAGTCATCTCCATGAATGAGACAGACAACTTTGGGCATCTACACCTGCAGGATCACACGCATAGCTAAGTCATCCAGTGACTACGTGCTCTGTGTCCTCAATGCTAAAACCTTAGACAAGTGCAAACAAGATCAAATGCCATCAGCATTAATCTTTCTTCAGGGGACCCAAATTCCTGCCATTCACCACTAAAGAGGCTCAGTGACCCACTTGGTCCTTGAAAATCATCACATTTGAAATGTAACAGAACAAGAAATGAAACGTGAATCATGAAAGGCACATTTGGGTCAGCTCTGCCACTGCCAAAGTGTGTCACCTTGCTTTAGGTATTTAACCTCTATGACTTGAGCACCTGAATGTGTTTTTATAAACTTTATTAGACTTGGAATTTGTGGATACAGAATTAATATTCAAGATTTCAGGGTCTCTATGAATACCTAAGCTTTACTCTATTTGGCTATATGTATTTTTTGCTAACCATTGCATTTTGTCTTGTGAAAAGTAAGAGTATCGAAAAAAAAATCAAATCTGTTTAATCTTTAAAATTCTACATTTCTAAATAAGTCATTTCAAGTAGTAATAAGTACAAATTCTATGCATTTTGTAACTTTTGCTTCTTTTAGAAAGACAGTCATATTCCATGAAGAGTTAATGTGTCTGACTCGATGTGTTTTTCCTGAATTTCTGGGTGAACAGTGCTCTTCTTCCTTCTGTCCTCTGTTTCTGGGGATAACAAAGTGGGCGATGTATGCGAAATTACACATCAGCAGAATAAAAAAATGGTTATGGTTATTCCATATTTATCCACAGTAATACACTGATATCACTTGAAAAATACACTTCTAATAACATACTAGTTAGAACTAGAGAACTGAAATATCTGAAAATATATGTAGTGGATAGAATAATCTTTTTGTCCTAATTTTTTTTTTAAGGTTTTTTGAGACAGGGTCTCGCTTTGTGGTTCAGGCTGGCCCTGAGCTCAGCCTCCAACTCACATCACAGCAATCCTCCTGCCTCTGCCTCCCGAGTGCTAGGATTACAGGCATACGCCCGGCACTGTGGTATGTGGTACTGGTTGCTACTGGGCAACCAGTGACTCTCCATGCCCAGTATTGTATGTGGTTACCGGGGATCGAACCCGGGCTCTTGTGCTTGCAAGACAGGTGCTGAAACCACTGAGCTATATCCCGGGCCCTCCTGATTTTATTTTTTAATACATTTATTCAACTGACTTTATGTAGGAAATATAAGCTGAGACTTTTTCAATATAACTAAAGGACCACAGAATAATCATACTCTGAATGACAACCCCTTCTTGGAATTCAGCGTCATTCTGCAGAGTTCCACACCAGAGTGATGCATATTCCATTTAACCACCCAGCAGCCATGACTGAGATAATAGAGAAAATCAATGCTGCTGGGTCGGACCTGCCTTCTGAAATAGCATGAGGGGAAATGCAACACTGCTCTGAGAAACAAGATAGGACAGTTCAGCTTACAGTGGAGTCTGCCTCCCACTAAGCTCTGTAGAGCTGAAAATCAGGAGTACCTACCATCCATGGAAAGACTCGTAGACACGTGAAGTCTTCTGTTTGTTTGCTTCCCCTCAACAAAGCAAAAACAAGGAAGGAAATCGGGACTCGGAATAGACTGTCTACAACACTTGCAAGTGAGTTATTAGATCCATCATCAAACAACTGGTTCAACCGATTCCCCTCCCCCTAGGTATTTAGTGACTTAATCAGTAGCCGTGGTGTATTGTTCCCTCTCTTCCTTCCAGTTCTGTGTCTTTGGCTTCTTGTATGCCCGGTGCTCTCAGTTAGGTAGCAGCATATCACAGAGAGTAATAGAAACCACACTAGTTCTGCTAGAATGATGTGGGGCAGAGATATATTTCAAAATGAAAGAACAAATAAGGGAGGAAAGGAAAACGGTGAGAAAAAAAATAGGGTAGAGAAAGGTGTTGTGAAGATAGGTGGTTCTTTTAAAGTACCGTGATATGCACATTGCTTCGATTTCTATTCCTAGGTCCATTCGAAAACATATCACAACCTGAACTGAGACCAGAAAGGTAATACCAGAATGTTCAGATTAAGTGAACAGATACAAAATTTAAAAATGAGAAAAGTAGACTGAGGAGGGTAGGGCAGAGCATCTGGGAACAGATTGCTTATAAATTAGAAAAAAATGTGCTTGAGGGTTCATTTATTTTCCAGTAAAATGGAATTTTAAAAGCTGAGAGTACTTTTATGTACTTTGTGTTTCCCACAGGGAACTGATTCTCTCAGTCACTTAGGACTAATCATACACAAAAGGGTAGACACGAGAATCTTGTATCGCTTTATCTGCAAGCGGGAAAGTGCAGGTAGGGGCAAAACACACCACCTTTTCTGTCATTCTCTGATGGTGCACTTGGGAGTCCACCAAGAGAGGCAGCTCTGCGGGGTGAAGCCCTTAGAACTTGAACTGCTAAGCGAGGGCACACGGTTCCGGAGCGAAGCACCCAGCCCAAGTCCTGCTGGCCCAGAGAGCTCATATCCTCCTTGTTTGCACATCATTTTTAAAAAACAGCATCCTCACGCATGAGATAAACTGAGAAGTGTCTCTAAATTTAGTCCATACAATGAATCTCACTGAATAATAAGGCTCTTATGTTCACATTGATAGAGCGGATGTAGGTAAGCTGCCTACGAACAGAGAATGATGAAATAACTCATTTTATAATTGTGAGCTTAGAAAGTAATTTTATTTTTTTCTTTTTCTGCCTTGATGCTAAGTCGAATCAACTAATCCAATATAACCTACCCACAAAAATGCTGTAGGATGACTGTGTGGAGACATTAGAATAATTTATGGGTTGAAAAAATAAAAGATAATTTTAAAAACTCACATAAATGATGTCATTTCTGATCGGTTAACTCTAGGATATTTAAATTATTTTTACTGATTTCTTAGCTATTGTCAAATTTAAAAATTCTCAACTTCTTCCATTTAAGGTCTTGAATTCAAATTTTGCTTTCATGAAGGCAAGACTCCAAATGGAAATGAACTAATGTATTCATGTCAATCATGCAGCAAAGGAATTTTCTTCTAATGCTTCTTCATTCTTCTTTTAAGAGTAATTGATTTGATTATTAGTTTTGTAAAGAATAACTCTAATTAGCTGAAATATATTTCCCTTTGCAGTATGTTGTTCCTCAGATAAAGCCAATGCCTTTATCACAGATCAATTAAGATTTTCCCAACCAGTACAGTTTGTATTCAAATTGCTTTTCCTGACAATTTAAAACATATGGTTTCAGTTGAAAATCATACTAATTTTTGCTCAGTTCTATCACTTGTTGTTATTCTAAGCAAAGTCTATTAGAACCTACATTTATGTTACTTTAAATGTGGGGCTTTGGGGCCGGGGATTTAGCTCAGTGGTTCTGGTGCCTGTCTTGAAAGTGCAAGGACCTGGGTTTGATCCCAGGTTAACCACATACCATACTGGGTGTGGAGACTCGTGCCCAGCAGCAATCAGTACCACATACCACAGTGCCGGGCGTGGTGGCTCACGCCTGTAATCCCAGCACTCGGGAGGCAGAGGCAGGAGGATTGCTGTGATGTGAGTTGGAGGCTGAGCTCAGGGCCAGCCTGAACTACAAAGTGAGACCCTGTCTCAAAAAGAAATGTGAGGCTTTCCGCGGCCTCTATGTGCTCCAGTTCTGAGGACCCTTGCGTGCTCTCTGATGGTGAATAAGGCTGGGTAGTGAGACCTGTCTGTGCTGTCTGTGCTCTTTCCCAGCTCCTTGTTTTCAGATAACTTCAATTTACTTCAGGGTGGACTTCAAATTGTATGAAATTTGAATTATACTGTTTTGCATAAAATTAACAGTTACCAAATATCGTTGCTAGCATTGACCATAGTTTGGGCATCAGCTTATTTTCAGCAGTTTGGACATTACTAATATTTCATTTGAAGAACTTTAGGTCAGGGGAGATAAGTCCTTTTAAAGGCACCATCATCATGGTGGGGTTCACTTAGTAGCCTAGGAAATGTGAAGAATTCTGTTTGACCAAACTGTCAAAGTGAGGCATTGGCAGTGGGTGGCCGGGTGGTGCTTCTTACCACCCAGTTTCCAAATCCCCCAGTTTTCAAACCCCTGTTCTGCCAACCACACATCTACCTCAATTATCTCTCCAGAGTTGTGGGTTATCATGAACTGTGGACAAAAATGAGTGGAATAAGGAGCAGCAGAGAGCAGTGAAGGGTACAAAGTGAAACAAAGCAGAAAGACCACCAGCGCCTGCAGCTACCTCTCCATCCCATTCACGGGAATGGGCTCCTCCAAGCCCAGGTCCCTGCTCAGATGCCACCAGAGGTGACAGCCCAAGCTTTGAGCTTAGCATCCTTGCAACTTGTACATGAAATGAATATTTCTTTAAAGAATAATTCCACCCCCAAACGGGCATACTCCATGTATAGGACGGTGCAAAGAAGCAGATGTCCTGAAAATTGATTTTCAAATTTGAATCTACAAAACGTTTTTTTTTTTTTTTGAGGTTTTTTTGAGACAGGGTCTCACTTTGTGGTTCAGGCTGGCCCTGAGCTCAGCCTCCAACTCACATCACAGCAATCCTCCTGCCTCTGCCTCCCGAGTGCTGGGATTCCAGGCGTGAGCCACCACGCCCGGCACTGTGGTATGTGGTACTGGTTGCTGCTGGGGTGAGTCTCTACACCCAGTATTGTTATGTGGTTACCGGGGATCAAACCCGGGTCCTTGCGCTTGCAAGACAGGCGCCGGAACCACTGAGCTATATCCCCGGCCCCAGAATCTACAAAACGTTTAAAAGCCCAGTGCAACTTTAGGTGATGAGCGGAGAGTTTTTCCTCACTCAGCCTTCCTGCTCTTGTGCAGAGCCAGATACTTACTTGCTCACTCTTTGTCTTCTGTGTTCGGAACTATGCTGCTGCTGATGGCTGAGGGCATTGTTTTGCGTACATGTGAGTGTAGCGAAAAGACAGTTGCACAGCCAGCAGGTTTCTTACTCTAACGTGTGTGGAGAGGCAGCCTTTGGTCTGTGGCTGTTGCAGCAGTTTTCACAGCTTGTTACTGTGTTTGCTACCAGACACCTCCATTCCAAACAAGCGACCTACTTTTCACTTCAGGATCTGCAGTTGCCGTTTCCTGGCATTTTATAGCCAGGCTGCCTCACTCGAAAATGTACCTCTGTGTATCCTTCAAAGGCCTCCTTTCCAACTTCAGCAATTCACCCTGCTTCTGTTCCTCAGACAGATGGTGCTGGGGTACTCTATTGTCAGAGCTCAGACGACTGATGTTGATGAGGGGCAAGGGATGGTTTCCTTGATTCCCTAAATGACTCTGACTAATTTGTCACAAGACTTAAAAGCTTTCATTGCTAAGGCACTGAAAATTTATGTACGAAGTTCAAACATTGTGTCTCTGGAAGTTATAAGGAAAGACAAATGATAATCTAGTAATAGGTACTGTTTACTTAACATTCCTTATAAGCTCACTGTATATAATTGTCCTTAAAACTAAAAAACTCTTGGGCCAGGGATTTAGCTCAATGGTTCCGGCGCCTGTCTTACAAGTACAAGGACTCGGGTTCAATCCTCGATTACCACATACAATACTGGGCGTGGAGACTCATGCTCAGCAGCAACTAGTACCACATACCACAGTGCCGGGCGTGGTGGCTCATGCCTGGAATCCCAGCACTCGGGAGGCAGAGGCAGGAGGATTGCTGTGATGTGAGTTAGAGGCTGAGCTCAGGGCCAGACTGAACTACAAAGTGAGAGCCTGTCTCAAAAAACCTAAAAAAAAAAAAAAAAAAAAAAAAAAAAAAAAAAAAAAAAAA
>PVIR01026796.1:0-23530 GCA_004026965.1 Petromus typicus | reverse complement strand
AGTAGGGTGAAGGGGAATTAATCACACTGGTAAAAATCCAAGGAGAATTTTAATACCATTGGACATTAATATAATTTTAGTACTTCATTAGATTGCAGCTATGGAACTGAATTTAATTTCTTCCTTCAGTATGTAATTTATTTTAATATTTTTTCAGAATAATTTTCATTAAAATATATAATAAAATATTTTGTGATGGAAATAAATGAAGAAGGAAATAAATGGATTAAAATGGAAAGTAAGAGTAAGAGTAAGAGTAACCTTACTGTCGTGTAGTCACACAAGTGTTCTTGGTAATCAAAACTATCTTCAGAATAATTCATCTATTTTTATAGTTGATTCTTTTGTAGATTCAAAGTGAAGATTTGTATGTAAATTTCAATTCGTTTTATTCTTTTAATTTTTTATTAGATATCTCG
Organism: Petromus typicus; assembly: GCA_004026965.1. Classification (NCBI taxonomy): domain Eukaryota; kingdom Metazoa; phylum Chordata; class Mammalia; order Rodentia; family Petromuridae; genus Petromus; species Petromus typicus. Next base: position 23,111 of record PVIR01026796.1, on the reverse strand, counting down.
GTTTGTTGTTTCCACAGTAGATATGAGATGCTTTCTTCTTTTCTTGATTTTAACCAGATGTTAGCTGTTCTTTGTGGTAATGAATCTTCATTATGTAATTAACTCACCCTTCTTTTTCTAGCAATGCTATAATATTTAAAAGAACGTTAATTCAACTACCTCAAATATTTTTGGGGTATTTCAGATTATATATTCTTTCACTTTAAAACTCATAATGTGATGAATTATTTTTCCCATTTACTAATAATGGGCCACTGTCAGTATTTTAGTGTGAAATGCATCTTTTGGTTTTCTTCATTATTTTTTGCCTTCTTCTAATTTAAAATATCTTCCTCATACGATCATACACATTAATGTTATCTTTTAATGAAATGTATATGTTAGGCCTATTTATGCTGATCATATAGACAAAACTGAGTTTATAAGCTCCTCCAATAGAAAAATAAAATTTATTGCATTTTTTTCTTCCTCCTTGTTCATTCTGACTCTCTGTATGTTTAAATATAAAGACTCAGTAGTGAAAAATTAGTCATTTAACAGTAGAAAATAATGGACTTTCAACATGATCAGTCTTTCTCTTCACTGTTCTCATTGTGGTTTACAAGTATGTCAGCAGTAATTTCTTACATATAAAAACTGAATATGCCTGTAGCTGTCTTATTCATAATTCTCATATACCAATAATTTTATATCATGCTATTTTGATTTTATTGTGAATCTGATTTTTTTCTAACCTCTACTGATAAGTATTCTTGTCAATTTTTTTGATAATTTACTTTTTTAGGAGACAACTTTTGGTAAACTGCCTCTATGCTGCTATTTTCCTCAATTTTTGTAAATAATCTTTTGATCATTTTTCTATGCTCACTTTGAAATAACTTCATTAAAACATGCTCCTTATGTCATTTGTTTTATTTGAATCATAATAAATTTATGAATTAACTTCAGGAGAATTATTTAACCAGAATATTGTCTCCTTCCCTGCTTTTATTCTGTTACTGGTATTGAAATTAGAATTCTTCTTTTCTGAACTATGGGTACTTAAGTAATTTATCCTTTCTGCAGTTTCTTGCTGTTATTATAGGAAACACTATTATTACCTCTAAAATCTTTCGTTATCTTCTTATTGTGCTGTCTGAGTGGAAGTTGAACGGTTGCTGATCAGGACCACCAGCCTCCCTTTGAATCCATGTGGAAACTTGGCCACTGTCTGCTCTGCTGGTCCTTCAGATGAAACTCTTTTGTACTGAGCTGGAGGCTGTGCAGCCTCAGAGACCCAAGCCTTACGACAGAGAGATTGTCTCCACTCTCCTTTTCCCATGCACATTACCATCTGATATCGATTTATAATTCCAGGGTACAGTTGTCCACTGAGCATTGTGGATACATACACTCCTTAGGAGACACATTTTGGCTTTTCCTCCAAGCACAAAGTGAGAATCTTCCTGACATCAACCTGACTTTAAGTGTAGTCTAAGACTTTCCTCAGAGTGTCGTCTGGTTTTTTTATTCTGGTTATAATCAATCTCTACTATACTTTTTGGTACAGTCCAAATGCTATTTGGTCATTTGACACTGATGTACATGTTCATATCATAGTCTCCATTTCACCCTCATTTGGCCTAAATTTTTAAAGAAAAAGATCACAGTGTTTCATCCAAATGAAATAGAAAAATAAAGAGAGTAGAGTTATATAATAAATCTCAGTAGACTGAGATGTTGCATAACTCATTGTTTATTAATCATGCCTGCTTCTGATAGAATGCAATGTCTGAAGATATTAGAACACACTGTTCCTCAAACTGCTGCATTACCACATTTTCTCAAATGGCTTTTGTGATATTCATTTGACTTAGCTTTTATGACAAATAGGTATCATCACTTCGTAAAATAATGACATAAATGAGGCAATCAGATTTGTCTTCCAAGTACAAATAGAACTGAAGTTGGCATACATTCATCATTATGATATTAAAAAATAATTTTGATGATTTTCCACAAACTTTCTGGAGAAAGGAAGTGATACTAAGTCGATACTTTATTGAAAAGAGTGTTTCATATCAGTTTCTTTCTTTTTTTTCTTTTTTTTTTTTTTTTTTTTTTGAGGCAAGGTCTCACTTTGTAGTTCAGGCTGGCATTGAGCTCACTATGTAACCCAGGCGAGCCTGGAATTCACAGCAACAACCGCCCCCTCCCCCGCCCCCGGCCTCCCGAGTGCTGAGATTACAGGCATGATCCGCCATGCCCCGCAATGTTGTATGTGGTACAGATAGCTGGTGGGCATGAGTCACCACGCCCGACATTGTTGTATACAGTTACCTGGATCGAACTAGGGACCTTGTGCTTGTAAGGCAGGCGCCAGAAACTTAGAGCCCAATTCCCGGACCTCAATTTCTTAACAAATCTATGAAATAGAAAAACTTATGTATCCATTTTACTATTGGGGTAATTCGAGGCAAAGATAAGAATTAAGTTGTGTCTTATACTGGTACAAATCCCCATTATAGAGTGCAATCATGATGTGTATATTTAATGTACCAATAAAGATAATTAAAAAAAAAGAAATATTAACCATACAAACATTTAGTAAGAGGGGCAGGATTTATGACTTGGTTAACAGGCTTCACAACTGTATGTTTCTATTCTTGAAGTAGCGATAATAGAATCAGTGCATAGCAAATACAGTTCCATAGATGAGACTTCTCTTTAGAGAGAGGGAGAAAAGCCCCGGGTAAGATGTTAGGATGGCGTATGGCGCGTTCTGCCATGTTTCATTGGCAAATTTTGAAAGATGGACAATCTTACCAGCAGATTATGATGAGGCTTTCAGTTAGACTTTGGATCTGCCAGGGTTTTAATTCTTGATGTTTGTAAGAATTATAATAGTCCAGTAAGTTCCTAAGCAGATCTTTCTATGTGCGTTGTTTCTAACCTCTTGCATGCAGATAGCCAATACTATAGATAATCTTATAGACAATTTCAGTAAATTATCATGGATTATTTTGCTATTTTCTAATAAGATTTATTCAGCCCCTAAGTATGTCTTCATTAAAACTTTAATACTGTAACAACTTTATACAATACTTTGAGAACAATTTTTGTTGGTAGTAAGTTTTTAAATTTTTTTCTTTAACACTTGAAAAACATGATCTTTCAAAAAAAAACCATTTATGTTTAGGTTAAAATGCTTTTCAGTTTTGAATTCAATGAAGTTGACATTAGATAAAAGAAGATTATACTGATAAGATTGATCTCAGAAATACAAGTTGCCTGTTTTTTATTTTTATTCTCCTTTAGTAAAAGCTCAAATTATCCTTATTAGCATAGTTTTATGGTCTAATTTTTAGTACAGTAAATCTGACATAAATCAATGGAAAATCAAATATTAAACTCTCAAACGATAAGTGACCTTACTCTCAACCATAGAGTATTTTTGAAATACTGGCGATGACAGGAAATTACTTGATACAACGCACATCAGTTAAGGAAACAATTATGAAACCATAAAAAAAACACAAGGGACAAAGTTAAATATTTCAAAGGCCACAAACTCAAGATATCTGTAAATACGTCTAATTTTCCATTGTTAATTAACTTCTTCGACTTATTTCAGCTACAACACCAAATTAGATTCCTTTCAAAAGCATGATCATTAGCTGCTACTATGATATCTCAAGAACTGCAATATGCTAATTCTCCTTGCTAAAATGGTGATATTCTTAGCTTAGCACTGAGAGATCTAGGTTTTACTCCTACATGACTCACTAATCAAGTATCAATAAGTTCTTCTTGGGCTATTGTGCTTTAATTATGTAAGTATCATCACTGAATTTTAAAGATATTTTGAATTATGTAAAACATCTTAAAAGTAAAGTTTAGAATAAGCAAACTGTGATTATTTGACAGATTAAATCAATAAAATTAAATCCATATGTGTATGAATATGTACATCTACATACATTTATAAACATTTGAGAGGATGTGGAAAGATTTTCCACAAATGGAATGACTTTAAATCAGCTATATCTTCTTAATGAGGAATTGTAAAGTATAAAGCACATGTTTTAAAAACGTGCCCTTTAAAAAAAGTTTTTTCTATATAATTTTATCTTAAGGAAAAAAATTAGCAGGTTGACAAAAAGTTTACATAAAAGAATTTCAATGTTAATATGTGTAAAACTTCATGAAAAATTAATGCTCATTATTATGTGATGCTTTAATAACAATGTTTTACAACCACATGAGAAAAATATAGCTGTTGGGCTGGGGATTTATCTCAGTAGTTCCAGAACCTGCCTTGCAACCTCAAGGGCTTGGGTTCTATCCCCAGGTAATCACATACACAAGGATTTAGCTCAGAATTCAGCATCACATACCATAGTGCCAGGTGTGGTGGCTCATGCCTATAATCCTAGCATGCATAAGGCAGAGGCAGGAGGATTGGTTGCTCTGAGATTCAAGGCTCGGCTGGGCTACATAATGAGCTCAGGATCAGCCTGAAGTACAAAGCGAGACCTTGTCTAAAAAAGAAAAAGAAAAAAAAATCAAACAAAAAACCCACAAAACTGGTAAATGAATACATAAAATAATAAATATTTAAAAACCTTTAAATTCATGTATAATTGAAAAATATATGCATCAATAAAAACTAATCATCTCTGAGCAAATAATCCCATATAATTTCTATCTTTTTATGCAATTAAACCATTTCTACAATAAAAATTTACATTCATTTTCAACACTATAGTATTATAGTAATCCAAGTGTTTTACATATATATATTATATATATATATATATATATTTAAATACTGTTGTTGACATAGCAATATCTGAGTACATATAAACATATAAACAAAAGATCTTTCTCCATTAAACATCTCATAGCAGCAGCAAGGCTCCACAAAAGTAATTTCTAGGTTTTAATTACAGTAAATCTTCTCATGAGTCTTGGAGAAATCTTACCGAAAGGACTACACACAAAAAAGTGCTGAGTCAGGGACTGGGAGTGTCAATGTTGTTAATATCAAATATGACATAGATTAAGTTCATATAAGCTACAGCAATTTTTTTTATTTTATAATGAATCAAGTTGTTATGGTATCATTCACCTGAAATGTCACCTATGGTCTTCAGTATGTATTTGAAATGTGAATAGAATCTTGATTATGAGAATTATCTGACAGTGGTTAAAATAAGAAAGGATTCTGAGTTGGTGATTTATCTGGAAAATCCTACCTCATAAGGATCATCAGACAGCAAAGCAAGAATATTATTTTGTCCAAAATAAAGAAGAATTTGGTACCTTAAGAAATTTTAAGGAGACTGAAGAAAATTTGAAGTACTTTGAAGGTAGAGGACACTTAGAAAAATAAAATAATTGTGAAATATATCCACAGAATCTTTTCTTACAGTTTAGATGGTGAGAATTATTTTGATTTTTAAATATAGTCTTAGGAGACAATTTTAAGAATTGGTAATTAAATAATTCTCTATTGTTTATGTGTCATGTATTAAGACAGAGGATTACAGTTGAGGAATGGCTGATCCAATGAGATGCCACCAGTATAAAAAAAAATCAACATAATAAGCTAATTTCCTTAATTCACAGTTTAGTAGATAAATCTATCTATGATTTTAATCACCTTAATCGTGATAATCAAGCTTCAAATGATACAAACTGTTCATTTAATTTCATCCTACTGCCTGACTATTGATTGGGTTATTACACAGTTTTTCAGAGAATTAAAACCAAATGTAGAATTTGCTCTCTTCTTTTGGGTGAAAGATCTGAGTAAAAAGTATAAAATGTAAAATGATCAACTTCTCTCCTAGTTTTCATACACAATATCATAGACCATAGGAGGCCCCTAATGCTCAGGAAAACTGGAATCATTGGCCACTGTAATTTACAATCTTTATAAATACCTAACAGAGGTCTTTAAGTGACAGGTGACAAGTGTGAAAGAGTACTGATGAACCAACTGGATAATAATCTCACAATGGAAATGTTTCCTTGATTGCTGGCTTTAAATGTTTGACAAAATTTCAAATCAACGAGTCACTACATCAGAATATTCAGTGAAATAAGCTTGATATATACATGTGTATACGTGTGTGTGTGTGTTTGTGTGTGTGTGTGTGTGTGTGTGTGTGTGTGTGTATATATATATATATATATATATATATATATATATATATATATGTATATATTGAGAGAGAGAGAGAGAGTCTCACTATATAGTTTAGGCTGGTCCTGAACTCATTAGGAAGCCATGCCTGGTCTTGAACTCATAGCCATTCTCCCACCATATCCTGAGATTAGAGGCATGCACATACTGTGCTTGACTTGATTTTTGATCTATGATTGGTGGAAATAAATATTGTTTGAATTATTCTATACAATAACCACTGTCTACTAGTATTAAACTTCAGGGCTCAGTTCAATAACTTCCACTACTGGAGACAGATTTCTTTTTTTTTTCTTTTTTAATCTTTATTGGTACATTAAATATACACATCATGATTGCACTCCATAATGGAGATTTGTACCAGTATAAGACACAACTTAATTCTCATTTTTCCCCATAGCCCTACCCACCCTACCACCCCCACCATATACATAAAATTTGTTTCCTTACTTTTTTGTTACAATCTCAACATTTTCCCCTTTCACCCTATTTTACATTGAGCATTTTCTATTGCACAATATATAACATACAATGCTAGGACTCATTTACATCTTTATTTTCTCATACCAGAGAAAAGATGCGATATGTACCTATCTGTGCCCTATTTATTTCACTACATCTTGGAAACAACCCAAGTGTCCATCAACTGGAGACTGGATAAAAAAGCTGTGGTTCTTCTACAGAATGGAGTATTACTCTCCCATAAAAATGATAAGTTTGAATCATTTCTACTTAAATGGACATACCTTGAGGATATCCTCATAAGTGGAGACAGATTTCTTAGCAGAGATTAAATATATGTCTGAGGACAAAAAGGTTACTATCTAGAATATATGAAGACCTTAAAAAAATCAGATCACCCAAATTTAAAGACACAGTTCAAAAATGGGCATCTGAAATGAACAGATACTTTTCAGAGGAAGAAGTATATGGGGGGGTGGTAGGGTGGGTAGGGCTATGGGAAAAAATGAGAGTTAAGTTTTGTCTTATACTGTTACAAATCCCCATTATGGAGTACAATCATGATGTGTATATTTAATGTATCAATAAACATTTTTAAAAATGGAAAAAAAAGAAGTATATGAAGAAATGCTCAGTATCATTAGTCATTCGAGAGATGAAGATGAAAACAACACTGAAGTTTAATCTCACTCCACAAAGAATGGTTGCCATTTCAGAATTAGCCAGCAACAAATGTTGGTGAGGCTGCAGAGAAGAAAAAACCCTACTCCACTATTGGTGGGAATGTAGATGCATACAACCGCTGTGGATATCAGTTTGGAGATTCCTCAAAAAGCAAGGATTGGAGGCTCAATTTGACCCAGCCATTGCTCTGCTAGGTATATACACAAAAGAATTAAAAGACTCATATCACAGTGACATATGTGCACTCATGTTTATAGCAGCTCAGTTTGTGATTGGTAAATCTTGGAAACAACCCAAATGTCCATCAACTAGAGACTAGATAAAAAAGCTGTGGTTCTTCTACAGAATGGGGTATTATTCTGCCAATGAAAATGATAAGTTTGAGTCATTTCTACTTAAATGGACATACCTTGAGGATATCCTCATAAGTAAAATAAATAGGTCACAGATATATAAATATCACATCTTTTCTCTGTTATGAGAAAATAAAGATGTCAATGAGATCTAGAATGTGTTATGTATTGTAAAATAGAAAATACTCAAAGTCAAATAGGATGAAAGGGGGAAAATAATGAGATTATAACAAAAAAGAAAGGAAACAAAGTTTATGTATATAGGGAGCGGGGGTGGTAGGGTGGGTAGGGCTGTGGGAAAAAATGAAAATTAAGTTGTGTCATATACTGGTACAAATTCTCATTGTTGAGTGCAATCATGATATGTATGTGTAATATACCAATAAAGATTTCAATTAAAAATATGTCTGAGGAATTATAGAACATATTGAAATTGGCTCAAATTCTAAACTCCTTTCCAACTTTGACATTCTACCATTATGTGAAGCACTCTGCAAGAGCAACACCAGATGAATGTCTTCTATAACTTCAAATGTAAGATAATTGCCAAGGATTTAGCTCAGGGGTTCCTCCACCTGTCTTGCACAGTCATGGTTGACCCTCGGTACAAAAAGAAAAATAATTAAACTGACTACTATCCGGAGTAGCATTTTTCCCATTTCTCATTCAGTCAGTATATCAGTCTGAAACTTTATCATCTTAGAAAACATATTTCAACAATAAGCAAATTCAATGTCAGTTCATAAAATTTAGTTGTGATTTACTGTTCTCTTGTCTTATTTATGTTACCCTCCATTATGGTCTCCTCACAGTAGCCAATCAAGATCGAATCTCCATTTTAGCAATAGCATATTTTATTGAATGATACGTCCACCATTGGCAATGATCATATTATTTCTTGCTTTGCCAAAACAATAGGGGAATATAACGAGTTCCCTAAGTGTTGTCCTTTTGAACATATTTATCTCTGTATCTTTTCTTCTCAGATTTTCTCCTCATTTTAGAGGAGGAAATAATTGTCTTCTTTCAAGTTATCATGTCTTTCTTTCACTGCTTTTTAGTACTTAATTTTCTTTCATTTGCTGTCTCTGGCTTTAGAACATTCCCTTTTGCCTTTGTTGTTGGACTGCACTGACCTAGAGTAAAAATTTCTGTATTCTTTATTATCATTGTTTTCCTGTGATACTTATTACTCTCTATTACTTTAACTAAAATGTATTTTAACTCAGCAGCTAGTACCTTTTATTAGTAATAATAAAAGAGATTGATTATATAGTCTTAACCTTCTTCCCCTGTATGCTAGATCCTCTAGAATCAAGGTAAGCAAAACATAAGATATATTCATAGATAAATTTCATTCTGTTTTCCCCTTGTGCCCAAGTTTGTGAAAAATGATGACACGCTCCCCCCTTTGTGTAGTCACGGGAGATTTCTAGTGTGTGACGGGAAATGGGGGTGAAAAAAGGTCAGCAGAAAGTCAAAGGAGATGAATCACTAATAGGAAAGAAGCTATGAACAAAATAAGGGTTTCAGAGGTCCCTTCATTTACCAAGGAATATTTCTTGTGTGATTTAAATACAAGCACCATCAAAGCCCTGATTTCCCACAAGAACACTCTGATGACTTCTCAAATCCTTATATGTTGCACAAAGACCAAAAAAAAAATGGAGTGGGAAGCCAAGGATGGGAAAATGTTCTAGTCATGCATTGGAAAGATGCATATTTCTTCTCAGCACTAGGAAAAACTTCCTAATGCTATTTTATTGTCAAGTATTTGTATTTTTTTTTGTTTTGAAGCTTGAATGTGTCTTATCTATTTAATTTTCATATATCATTGAAACTTTATAGAGTTCTTAACAAATTATTTTGTAAAATCATTCATTATATTACTGATCTCTGGGAACTTTTTTCAAGAAGACAAGTTGAAATTGAATAAATGATCAATTGGATTTATGATTTGAGCATTTGAGGAGCAGAAAATATCTTAAGACATCATTTTATTTCTATAGTATCTTGATAAAATAGCTGGAATAGCGATACTTCTACTTAGTATTGGTGGAGCCAAGTGAAAATAAATGACTCACACTGAAAGGAGAGCAAACTGGAAAAACTAAATCACTTTGTAACATCTACAATCATATGTACTTGATCATGTATGATCATGATTTAAATGAAGAACTAAATCATATTGAAAATAAATATTTCATGATTCCAGAATCACAAAAGCATATTACATGGAAGCATCTAATATATTCACTGTTATCTTGAAAAATCCTAACTTTTCAAAGATTACTATACTAAACATCATTGCTCTCATTGACATATGGTTTCTTGTTCTAGTTGAGAATACAAAGATTGAAAACTTCACACATTTTAGAGTTAGGCTTTGCCATCTGATGTGAAGTGGACAATGAAATGGAAACAAATTAAACAGTAAAACATGATGAACCAGGACTGGAAGCTCCATTTTCTCTCCCTTTTGCTGTCTTGACTGTCAGGATCTTGCATAAGTCAGTGTCAGTGAGCCTGGATCCCAAAGTAAGAAAAACATCAGTCAGAAACCTTCATCAATTCATTTCAAAGCCTAATATGATTCAGAAAGAGGTCTTTATTTGTTCAGCCAGAATGACCTGGGTTTTAGTTTTTACTAAGCCCTAGTCCTACCTTTCACCGATGTATCATAGTAGGATTATGACTGCGTCAGAGTAGAAATAACACATCACACGTGGAAGTAACTTCTGTAAATTGTTACCCAGACATTATGGGGAAAATGTAATCATATTTTTTTTAAGGTTTTTTGAGACAGGTTCTCACTTTGTGGTTCAGGCTGGCCCGGAGCTCAGCCTCCAACTCACATCACAATCCTCCTGCCTCTGCCTCCCGAGTGCTGGGATTACAGGCGTGAGCCACCACGCCCGGCACTGGTATGTGGTACTGGTTGCCGCTGGGGTGAGTGTAATCATATTTTTAATTCTGTGAAAATTATATCAGGGGGAGCTATCAAATACTGTTAAGTATCTGTGGATGATCAAGTATTTAAATGAGGATAGTAGATAATGGATGCTGAGTAAAGAAAATGAATCTTTTGAATTATGTCATGCCAATATTCCTACAATATTCCAGGTTGCAGAATTTTTTGAAACCTGATACCAAGTTTTCCATAACCTCTTTGTACTCAGTGATCCATTTAACATTTATCAGTGAATTGTGTCTTTGTAAATAATGCAACATGTAAGAGAAGACAATTCCATGGTAAATTTTGCCCCAAGCTACTTAGAAAGCCAAGAGTTTTAAAATAATAGCTAAGTATGGCAACTTTGGAACTACATGAGATGGCCAGGTCACTTGGTTGCGTGGACACCCATGTGTATACCGGCAACTGCCACTTCTTTAGTGGAAGTTGAAGCTCCCATAAAATATCCCTCTAATTCCCATGCACGCATTTTAAAATCCATATATGTATAAGATATATATATCCCATATATATGCCCATCCCATTCAAAAGTGCTATTTTGTAACTGTATATGACATGACTTGATTCTTATTTTTCCCATTCCCCTACCCACCCTACAACCTCCCAACCCTATGTATATAAGTGGTTTCCTCTTTCTATTACTATCACATTCTTTTTCCCCTCAATTTTTACTCCTATACCCTATTTCCTTTCAAATATTTTCTGTTACATAATATCTACTATGTGTACTAGAACTCATTCACATCTTCATTTTCTAATACCAGAGAAAACATGATATTTACACATCTGTGATCGATTTATTTCACTTATGAGGATGTCCTCAATGTATGTCCATTTGAGTATGAATGACTCAGTCTTATCATTTTAATGGCAGAGTAATATTCCATTCTATAAAAGAACCACATCTTCTTTATCCAGTCCCCAGTTGATGGACATTTGGGTTGTTTCCAAGATTTACCAATCAGAAACTGAGCTGCTATAAACATGGGTGAATACATGTCACTGAGATATGAATCTTTTAATTCTTTTGTATATATACCTAGCAGAGCAATGGCTGGGTGAAATTGGACCTCCAATCCTAGTTTTTTGCAGAATCTCCAAACTGATCTCCACAGGGATTGTATGAGTCTACAGTCCCACCAACAGTGGAGTAGGCTTCCTTCTTCTCCACAGCCTCTCCAACATTTGTTGCTGGCTGATTCTGAAATGGCAGCCATTCTTTGTGGAGTGAGATAAAATATCAATGTTGTTTTCATCTGTATCTCTCAAGTGACCAGTGATGTTGTGCATTTCAACCTGAATTTCACTTTAAAATTTATTTGTTATCACAGATAATGCTCATGTGTTTTGATGTTATACATCGTATGTATAATGTTTTGCATTTACATTATAGACATCCTTATGTATATCCTTCTGTATCATTCTTTTAAAAACTCAGTATCTTTTTTAAAATGTAAACTTTGATTCAGTTTTCATATCCATTCAAATTTCTCAGCTGGGTTATATTTTTTTTTCTTTTGAATAGTATCCTTTTCTTTTTTTTATGCTTTATACTCTTGCCAAGAATTTTAAAAATTATTTTTAATTCTTCCAACTTTCATTTTATTGTTTTGTAATTATTTTCCTATTTTGTAAGCTTGGTTAAATACACTTTAAGGTGTATTTTTTCCAAGTTTTTTTCAAAGGGTAATTATCTCTAACAAAGTGCTCATATTTAGTGCAGCTTTCCTCATTTTTCTACACAAAGACATCTTCGGGAGCACTACATGCTCTGGGCAGGGATCCTGAGCTTTCTATAGCTTCAGACGTCAAGCTTCCTGTACCTCATGGGAACACCGTCTTTTTAGTCATTCCTTCAGAAGTGCCTAAGCTTTTCAAAACATGGTGCTTTATATAAGACACTAGGTGCCAGCCCCACCCTTGATAAATCCAGAAACTACACCTGCTGTTGGAGTTCGTAGCACAGGTCAGATGCCCATGTGTGGGTTAGGCATTGGTGCCAGTTTTGTTCCTTTCTTTGAGCTCTTCATTCATGGCCCTGAGAATAAGAATAAAGAGATTCATATTCTTCTTCTCTGTGAGCTTATTCATATGTTTCCTCCAGATCAGATATATTAATGTACATATCTATGCAGTGTTTAAAATATTTGTTTGACTGTTTCCCTGGTCGTCTGTCATATTATATAAATTCAAACAAATGACAAAACTGACATTTTGGTAATTTATTTTTAATTAAGCACAATTCAAATTCTACTTTGAAAACCCAATGAATGGCAATGCTTTACTCGACTCTTTACTTCCATACAACTTGGCAAAGCTAAAACTCTTTTCTCACTATAAATATCACAACTATGTAGGAATATTGCAGAAAATAGTAAAAATTAAATTTAAAATATATATAATATTTTTTACTTCCTTTCCCTATTTATATTTAAAACAAGATTCACTTGAGCTGGGTCTCTGCTGTGGGTTACTTGTTCTATGTTTTTAGATCAGAGTTTAAGAATAGCCTCCATGTCAGCTGACAAAACTTTGCATACACATTGCTGTTTGATATCTTGAGAGGCCTTTATGTATGGCTATACTAAAACTAATAGCATAAGGCCCCATGCAAATCATATATCTCACAATATTTATCTGGTAAAAATATCATTATTCCCATTTTTAATGGTTTAAGAATGCTTATTAAATGTGCACAAGAAAATAAATTAACAAAATGTCAAAATCATAAAACAGAAATAAGCTCTCTGACTATAAACCCCAAAAATTCCTTAATAGTTCTTGCCTTATGCAGATCATCAGAGACATTTATGTAATCTTTTATTCTCCAATATTTCCATTTTCATATTTCCTATTTTTTTCTAAGTATATTTGAATATTATTAAGTATAAATGCCAATAATACTTATATCTATCATCTCGGTATACATTCTCGGAAGCCAATCTAATGGCTTTTTCTTTAATTTTTATTAATTTTATCAAATTACCACCCATAACTATTTCACTAACATATATTTTATTTTAGCAGTTCAAGAACATGTTTATTTTCCCATATCGATGGCCACATTGCTTATAATCAGCCTTTGCTTTGTTTGACAGTTGCCACTTCCACTGTGAAAACCCAAAAATTGTTAAACTCTTAGTTTAAATTCTGTAATTATTGGTGGGGTGTATCCTGTGTTCATTATTTAATTTCACTGGATATAAATTTTATCAGTGGATCAGATACATGGAAAATTGTCCAGGGAAAGGAAGAAATCTCACAGCTAGCCTGCCTACAAGGTAGACTATAAGGTATATTTAGCACAAGTCCATAGTTGATAGGCATAAAGCTAGAGAGGAGAAACTAAATAACTTTGCTGATGTACGCAAGGAATATTTTCACTACAGTGAGAAGTTGGTAAACTAAATCTCCACCAAGCAAAATCAAGACATTTTGCCTTATTCCTCAACTGCTCCAAAATAGATGATGATTGGTATTGACTAGTAATCAAACATTATGTAACTTGAAATTGCTATAAAAATACTAATTTATCATAACTTCTCATGAAACAATTCTCAAATTTTAAACTAATTTAAACATAATTTCCTACAACATATTTGGTGTGATTAAATAAATTAGATGTCAGCTGAGAACCACTATAAGCTTTTAATAATTAAATGCTTCCTTTGTCACTAGGGATAAAATGCACTCTTTAAATCAAGGGGATAATTATTTTTCCTGACAAGATTTCACAGTGCTTGATTGAGATTTTCGGATGCATATATATTAGTTGACATTTTGCATTTGCTATGTTTTCCCTTAGGTAAATCTAAGAGCACTCATTTAGTTTAGCATTAATGAGAACCAATCACATTAGCCCTAAAAATGTCTATTTAGTTTAGGGGCACTTTCTATCTGGAAAGAGATGTAAAAATATGCCTTATCATGAAATGAAAACTCACTTTTTAAGCAAAGCCTGGTGTCTTTTAACTTGAGACATAATATAAGAGTGGAATTATCTTCCCCGTTTCATGGTAATATCTGTATTTATCTCATCTTTGAAAGAGAAAGAACATGACGCAGTTTAAATTTCACATTAAGTTGACATGTGTTAGTATTTCCTGTGTTTTTAAACTTGAGAGCTGTGCAAAATATTCCAAGAGATGACTTCACTCAAAAATATGCAAATGGAAAGAAAGGAAGCTTTGCTCTTTGTTTGTCAGAGCAAAGGTAGACAGGGAGAAGCTATCTGCACATCCATGGCCACCTCAAGTGTGGAATCTGTGACTTGGAAGAGCATATGACACACACCTCAGCCCTTTTTTTTTTTTTTTCTAGAACATTCAGTGGTGCTTCTGATACAGAAGCTCATCTCTGGCCATTAACAATATTAATGAGTTGGTGCAAATTGGAAGGCAGAGAATTCTCATTGTAAATATCATCAAAGAAGCATGAAATTGGAATAGAAGAAACATACTAAATTGTACTTAATGAGTGGTTACTTATTTTGCATGTGTTTCTCATGTTTTAGCTTAATTAGTTCAGACAGAAAACTCTGAAAGTATAATTATTCTCTAATTTGTGAATGAATAATCCAAGACACAGAAAACTGAACAAATGTGTCCTAGATTCCACAACTGTGGTGCATCGTGACAAGGTAACTTCAGACACAGGTCCATGCTCCCTGCCTTCTGGTGGGGTGAAACACCAGGCCCCAGTTGATATCTATAAGGACGCTTTTTAGCCTCTTTGGAGACCACAGTAAGGTAACTTCTGTGAATTCATTTGGTATTTTTAGGAATATATGGATATATGGCTTGTAGCCAGGCCATTAAAGTTTTTTAGTAGAAAAATCTGAGCTATAACTAATTTCTGATCTGTGTTTTTGCATTTTCCTAAAAGGGTTGAATATTCTTTCTATCTTCCTTGGCTACATGTGTATTTACTTAAAACCAATTGGGCAACATTGTATAAGAGCAGGCACATTAGGGATATACATTTCTTCATATCCAAAAATTTAAGATGCATATTATTAATGAATGAATGTAATAAATCAGTGAAATTGATTTTTTAAATTATGTTATCTGTATGATATGGAGAAAAAAAATAGAGTTTTCTATCTCTTAAATCTGTTTACAATACTTAAGTGCACTTTGACCTGCATTTTCTTAAATGATACTTTTAAAATTACATGAAAACAGCCTGTATCCTCCACTGAATAAATCCACTCAGTGTAATCTCTTTGATTTATTATAATCTCACAGATAGCAAGACACTTCTCTTTTGTTTAAAACTCAATCGTGTTCCATTGTACCTTTCTAGCAGTGTTCTTTATTGCTTCCCCTATCCACAAAAGTTCAGCTTCTTTCCATGCCTTCACAATGGGAATAACCCTAAGGGAAGGCAGAGCATAGGCAGCTCTGAGAATCCTGATTTTGACTATTTTGGATATTGCCATTAGCTAGATGTGGGAAGACAAGATAATACAGGATAATAAATGAGATAGCTGGAAAATATTGCAATTCCATTTGTATAAGAAAGCTACCAGAGTGTAACCTGTAGAGATATATAATATAATGTTGGTAGCTTTGAGTGTGTTTCTTTGCCAGTACCATTCTGTTTTTACCATAGTGCCTTAGGAGTATCATATTAAATTGAGGGTTTTGATACCCTCGTCATATTTTTCTTTCTCATAATTTATTTTGCTATTGTAGGTCTTTTATGGTCCTGCATAGATTTGTATTATTTTTCTCTACTTCTGTGAAATATGCTTCTGATATTTCAATTGAGATTGCATTAAAATGGTGCTGGAAAAACTGTTTTTTTCTAGATTAAACTAAGCCTGCATGTTTCACCAGGCACTACATTGAAGTCAAAATAAATTAAGGATAAAAATTAATTAAGGATATAAATATTAAAATAAATTAATGATATAAATATTAAAACAGAAACACTAAACCTGCTGGAAAGTAGGTGAAGTAGAAATCTTGGAGACACTGATGTAAGGAAAGATTTTATGAACAGAGAGCTGGCAGAAAGAATCAACAACTGGGATCACATCTCATTAAAAAAGCTTCTGCACAGCAGAAAAAACTACCAACAGAGTAAAAGACAGTCTATATAGTAGAAAAAAATAAAGTTTACCACCTGTTCCTCAGACAAAGATCTACTACCTAGAATATATAAAGAATTAAAAAAAAAAAAGTAGACCTCTCAATTTTAGAAAGCCAATTCAAAAGTGGATATCTGAAATGAAGAGACATTTTTTTCAGATGAAGAAATAAAATCAGCAGAGAAACATGAAAGAATATTCAAGATCATTGGCCATTCAAGAAATGCAGATGAAAATGACATTGAGGTTCAGAAGGAATGGCTGCTATCAATAAATCAACCAACCACAAATGCAGGAGTGGCTATGTGGAACTGTTGGTGGAAAGGTAGACTGTGGTAACTATGTAGAAAGCAGTGTAAATATTCCTCAAAAAACTAGGATGAGAGGTTCCATTTGACACTGCTATTTCCCTGTTAGGGTATATACACAGAAGAGCTAAAAGTATCATATTATGGCAACACATATCTACCCATATTTATAGCAGCACAGTTCGTAAGAGCTAAATCTTGGAAACAGCCCACATGCCCATCATCAGGAGATTGGATAAGGAAGATATGTTTCGTTAAATAAAATGGAGGATTACTCAGTCATAAAAATGACCAATAACAGACATGTATAACTAATTGTGTACTTTGGGGCCATACTCATAAATGAAATAAATAGGACATAGATGTGTAAATACTGTATTGTTTCTCTAGTGTGAGAAAGTGAAGGTGTAAATGTGTGATTGGTGTTGTGAGATAGGAAGAAAATATTCAAAGGGAACAGGGGATAGATTGGGAGTAAAGGCAAGCAAGAAAGGGGAGAATTCTGTATCATTCTTACAAATATGATCAACTAGTCTGTCAATATATCTCTCCCCACTTTAGCTTCCACCATAGAACAGACTTAGAGGATTCCAGTATTCCATTAAGAAGAATTTTTAATCTTTGCATTAAATAATCTTACTATTTAAAAAGGAGTGCAATATGAAAGACCCATGTTTTTGACGTCAGTATTGTAGCCTTCAAATTTCAACCCTATTTTGAAACGTCAAGAAAATGCAGAAACAAAGAACATTCACTTCTTTTTAACATTTCTGTAATTCTAGTGTTATTATCACTGTTGCTAGTCTAATGAACTTCTGTCCTGATTTCCCTTTTCTTTTGTAGATGCTTGACTAGAAATTGGCCTCCACTCAATAAGAGAAGGTTCAGATTCTAGTAAAGTATTTTCTCTTTTAATCTCTACTAAATAGATAACATCCAAGAGACAGAAAAAGTTTTAACATTAAGCACAACGGGGAATAAACTCACATTCTTAGCTTTGCTTAGGGAATAAATATCTCCCAACATCCTTATGACTGTCTACTTCAGTCTGTGATGTACGCGAGTGAGGTAGTGGGGGCTCCTGTCTAACGGAAGGAGGGGGGCTCCCTCAAAACAGGGCAGTGAGTGAGGCTGAGTGGCTTCCTGACCACCAGGGCATGGTCGATGAAGCCATCCGCAGGTCCCCAGTGCTCTCCAGTGACGCCTGCGTCCCTCCAAGTCACACTGGGAAGTTCTCACACGTTTCTTCCTTCTCAGAGTTTTCCCTGGGCAATGCATTCTCAGAAATGCCAATAGCCCAGAAACCAGTCTCCCTAAGAAACTCCCAAGTTTTTTCAGCTTCCTGACAAAAATGGCTTCCTCACTGTTCCCAGATCACCAATATCTGACAGGTACTTTTCCAGCAAATGCACTAGGATTTATGCCCAGAACTCACTCTTTTTTTCTTTTAGTTTTGAGACAGGATCTCATTTTGTGGTTCAGGCTGGCCCTGAGCTCAGCCTCAAACTCACATCACAGCAATCCTCCTGCCTTTGCCTCCCGAGGGCTGGGATTACATGCGTGAGCCACCACGATTGGCACTGTGGTATATGGTGCTGATTGCTGCTGGGCGTGAGTCTCCACGATCAGTATTGTATGTGGTTTCCGGGGATCGAACCCGGGTCCTTGGGCTTGCAAGACAGGCACAGAAACCACTGAAATAACTCCCCAGCCCCCAGAACTCACTCTTGAGATAAAGAGGCCTTGTAATTCTCCTCTTCTTCCTCCACACACCAAGCTATCTATGACAATGACGAAAGCTTTATATTATTTTGATCCAACAGAAGTGTAATGGGAGACACATGAGAGCCATGGGTGCAACTGTAGATTGTCCAGGAGCCACAGTGAAGAAATCAAGCAAAAGATATAGTGACATTATAAACTATGTGCAAGCTGAATATTTATATTCGCTCCTCATTCATCTTCACATTAATACTGTCACGCTGCTATATGAAGTATTAAATGTTATATTTCAGTGCATAACTACTAAAAGTTTATGAATGGTGTATTTTACATGTTTTTATTAAGTTTTAAAACAGTACATTTTCTCTCATGTACAGCAGATAGGTCATAATTCAGTCGCTCGCCTCCTGTATGACTCCAGGACAATGTATGTACATATCAAAATGATTCTTGACTCACAGGAACATACCCTGGGTAAATAGAAACACAATGTTGTAGAAAATTGTAAAGGATCCTCAGACCTCTTATTAACATTTCCTAATTACAAAGGGCTCATCTTCTAGATACTAAGAGTGCAGGCAAAAATCTTGTTAAACAAATACAACCATAGGACTGTATAAAAGGAAGCAAATGGTACTATCTAGTCTTGCTATAAACCTGTTCTCCTGTATTTCATAATCGACTTATGAATATAGACAATTGTCTATAAAGGAGTTTCCCAACAGCTGGCAAAATGCTGTAACTGCCCAATTCAAACTGCATCCTCACTACTGTGCATATTTCCACTGCTTTTTTTTTTTTTTTTCCTCTTTTTTTCCTTAATTCTGGCTGGCTCCTCCACCAGTGTTCTTTGATGGGTTTGTGCCTTTCTATGTTTACCTAAGTCCTGGGTCAAATTAGTACATGTACAGGTTTAAGTTCACTTATATTTTCAGATGTGATAAAAGTACAATTCATGAAAACTAATCATCTAATATGTGGAGGTTGTGTTTTGAGCAATGCCAATTATTTACATACCTTGTTCTTAGAAAAAAAAGGAGGAAAAAAAAGAAAAAAGTATGATAGAACATGAAAAGGCAAGTTTCTCACATTCTTAGTAAAAACATGTAAATCACAGTCCCCAGCTCAACTGAGTTGTCAAAGTAGTTTTTACATTTCTCTCCCTGTTCACTTCTCACTGGCATTTTGAGGTGTCCCAAATGAATTTTATTATGAAAAAAATGCATAATGTTTTGAGTAGCATCTGCCAGTTCGAAATTGATAGCAATACAAAGAATAAATAATTATATATGTGCATGGGTATACTTTAAAAGGAAAGGACACATGATAAAATATGTATTTATAAGTCAAGCTATGAGGTGTAGATTTGGATCCCAAGGCATGTAAGCTATATTTTATAATTCACTAATAAGTTAGTGATATCATGTAATTCACTAATAAATCACTAATATTGAGTGCAGAGTGTCCTCAGATTATATCAATACTTACATATTTCTAAATCTTCCAGCATCATTAACTTTGTAAATTTTGTACAATTATTTATAATAATGAATTGAATTTTTTTCACATATCCAAGATGGCACAAAATGAACTTCATTCAAATAAATGATGAGATCTTATCAGTATTTAAAAATGTGCAAAGTTAAAAGGCTCAGTGACCAACTTTACCATAGAGTAATGTAGCCTTTATATTTTATTTACGTGGTAGATACCATTTGTACTGCACATTTACTTATAAATGATTTCAAATCATATAAATTTCTGTATAATATTTCTTTATTTGTCACTTGTAGTTTTTAGTTCTTGTTTTGTTTTTCTTTTTGTTTTTGTTTTTGGACAGGGTCACTTTGTAGTTCAGGCTGGCCCTGAGCTCTGGTTTGAACTCATAGCAATCCTCCTTCCTCTGCTTCCCAACTGCTAGGATTACAAGCATGAGCCACCATGCCTGGCACTGTAGTTTGTGGTTCTCCTTTCTGGTGTACTTGTAATTTTCTAAATTTTTAATTTAGCCCAATTATATGGCCTAAATAAAGTTGTCCAGACCCTCAAATAATTTCTTTGTACTATAAGAGTTCTTGATTCAGCATAACAGAGTAACTAGACAGAACTTGGAAAAAAAATTAGTAAAGTTTCAAAGATAGGTGATATATTGTAGACACCAGGAGAGAAAACCTTCTTCTGGTTATAAGAATGTGAACCTCAGGCAGGAGCAAACCTTGGTAACAGGTCAGAAGTATGACTGCATAATGTCCCTGACAGATCTAATCAAATGCAAATGAGCCTGTTGGTATCTTCAGAGAAACTCTGTGCCATTAATTCTTCACTCACATGCACATAAACAGCTCTTGTGCTAAGTAAATGTTCCCCTGTAACATATGTTTCATTTACTCTCTGTGCTGTGTCATTAGGCTTGATATACTCATGATTCCTGTCACTTGGGGAAGGTTAATCCCTTGTGGAAGCTTGTCTGGTCCAGAGTATCTTTCTTGAGCAAAGGCTATGAAACTATCTTATTGTAACACCAATAAAGGGCAGGTCTATATTAAAGAACTGAAGACATTGAAGCCATTCTTTTGTGCATTATACATTTCTACATAGAGTGGGAGTAAAGTTTAAGCGTAGAATTAAAGTTAGCTTAGGTTCATCCATGTCAACATTTATTTTAAAATAAAAATTCATTGATTTTTATTAAATTACATATTACTGGTCAACGATGACTGCATTATATTTAAATTTGTTGGAATTGCATGGTTAAATAAACTAAGTCATTCTAAACTTCTTTTCTATATCAAATAAGGTATTATTTATGTAATTTTTGGTATGAAAGAGGAATGAGAGAAAGAAGATAGATTTTTAATTATTTTTTCTATCTAAATAAATTAATTAGGTAGATGAAATTATTTGAAATTAATTTAACTTTTAGAATTGAGTTTTCTCAACATTTTAAATCGAATGTGTGTCTAAAAGTAAAATATTAATGTGATATATTTTATTTTTATTCTTTGAATTCTACCTCATAGGAGTTTTTTACTTTTAAAAAAATAAGAAGGGATGTGTCAGCAATGAAATATTTTTCACTCTAGATACCTGGGGCAAAATAATTCAGAGCTTTTCATTATTTGTTCATTTCCCAGATTCTCACTTGAAACAGTCCTTTCACACATTCACATATAATGTAATATCTAAGTTTAGTTTAACATTTCAACTGTAAAAATTAAAGTAAGATGAATCCAGGATGAAATAACGTTCCTTTTAGTAGTATTTTTTAGTGACAACACAGAGCCACTAGATAGAATTTAGAAAAATAAATATAGTTTCAGTGGTATATGGGAATGTGAGGAAAAAAGAGAAAATACCTTGTGCTAATGGGAATGTAAACCCAAGTTAGAAGCAGGTCCTTTTTACCAACACAGTAATGTGCTGTCACTTTGTGATGTGTTAGTTCCTTACCTAGCTAAAAGCAGAAGCAACTAAGCATGGAGAAATTCGAAAGCCTGGGTTGAAATTAAGTTTGTGCAAAATAAATTGTATTTTAAAGAGGAGTTTCAATGAAACTGTACTTGAAGCACTTCACTATAATAATTCTTCTCTTGGTCCTTGGATTATCATTTGGTATAGGAAAGTAGGGAATGAGGAACTTATATCTATCTGTATAGACAAACTGGATTAAAAAAGCTGTGGTTCTTCTACAGAATGGAGTATTACTCCACCATAAAAATATGATAAGTTTGAATCATTTATAATTAAATTGATGCACCTTGAGGACATCCTCATAAGTGAAATAAATAGGTCACAGATGTGTAAATATCACGTCTTTTCTCTGGTATGAGAAAATAAAGATGTAAATGAGTTCTAGAATGTATATTATATATCGTGAAATACAAAATACTCAAAGTGAAATGGGGTTAAGGGGGAAAAATAATGAGATTATAACAAAAAAGAAAGGAAACAAAGTTTATGTATATAGGGGATGGGGGTGGCAGGTGGGTAAGGCTATGGGAAAAAATGAGAATTAAGTTGTGTCATATACTGGTACAAATCCCCATTATGGAGTGCAA
The DNA here is from genome assembly GCA_004026965.1 of Petromus typicus. Lineage (NCBI taxonomy): Eukaryota > Metazoa > Chordata > Mammalia > Rodentia > Petromuridae > Petromus > Petromus typicus. Next base: position 266 of record PVIR01026796.1, on the reverse strand, counting down.
TCATGATGTATATATGTAGTGTAAATGTAGGGTTTAAGAGACACAAAATAATAAATATATCTAGAACAAGAAGTTAACTATAGATCCACACAGAGTGTTTGAATATAAATTTTTAAAGGCCACATTTTAAATATTTTTTTACACAATTTCAAGTAGATGGAGGACTATAGATCAAAGGTGACATATTGAATGAGCTATTGCAGCTGTGGGATTTGAGAGCTTTGATCTTAATTTTTTTGACAGAAGAATAATCTTTGAAACACAAT
>PVIR01026795.1:0-23544 GCA_004026965.1 Petromus typicus | reverse complement strand
GCAGTTACTGGAGACAGGACTCCGGACGTGCTGATCGTGGGCCTGAGCAGTGAACAGGAGAAAACTGAAGACTGATGGTTGAAGTGACTCGTTTTCTCAGGGCTGTGGTTCTTAGCTACAGGTTCTATGCTCCCCAGGAGGACAGAGGTGACATTAGGAAAGGCTGGTTGTCACAGCAAGGATGGAGGGTGCTCCTGACACCGAGTGGGCAGACAGGGGATGTGACTAAAGCATCCTGCAGTGCACCGGGGGCCCCAAGGCACAGAATGATCCAGACCAAGTGTTGGAAGTGCCAAGGTGGAGAAATGCTGCCTCAAGGTCCCACGCCTGGAGCTCTAGACTCTAGACTACTACACAGTGCTCATCCTGTTAGCAAAGGGAAGTCGATGTTTATTAGCCTCGGTTTATGCCAAGGCAGGTCGTGGTCTTCACCTAAGTGTGTTCCCCTTTCCTCTTCTGCATTACCTTTCCTCCCTGGGCTTCTAGTTTCTTACTGGTGGTCACAGGGCTCTGCCCTCTGTCCCTCCCACTGTCCTCTGCTCCTGACAGTGGCCTCCTGAAGGGAGGGGCCAGCGTGACATAGATGGGCTGATGATTCTGGCAGTGATGATGAGGATGGAGATGATGACAGCAGCGAAATGGTGACAGCTCTTCCTGGGTGGCAGAGAGGACAGAGCCTGGCATGAGAAGCAGGTGGACAGATTCTCTCAAGAGCCTGTTGGGTGGAGGCTGAGGGCTTTTCCTGTGTGTGACCTATGCCTTTTGCCCCGTGTCCTCCTTGCCCATCTGAGGACTAGGTAGACGGTCCCTTTCTCGCTGGCCTGGACCCTGTAATAAGTTCTAAGCCTGTGGCACTGGTGATAGGGGAGGTCTTGGCCCAGCCTGAGGTTCTGGGCTGGAGAGTGGCCTTGTGAGCCTGGTTAATTTTCTACTGTGTTAATTTTAATAAGAGACAGTAAGCTCTGCATACAGATGCAGAGGAAGTTTGTGAGGACAAAAGTATGAGAAGTTCAGAAGGCCGGGGGTGGGCGGGGATCTGGAGGGGCCTCTGCTTCCTCCACTCAGACCCAGTCCACCCTTGTTTGAAGGAAGAGGCTGAAATTGATGATTCAAAAGCTACTTTCTTCCCTTGCATTGTGTTGGCATTTTATATTCCCCTGGACCCCCTCCTGAGATGAATTATCTTCAGAATGTAACTTGGTCCCTTCTAATGACAAGGAACTCACTGCCTGTGGACAGCTGGTTCCACTGCTGGCAGCGATGAGCTTTGATGCCCACAGTGACAATAGCAGTCTGTCCATGGGACACTGAGCATGGCACATGTATTTTCACCTCCCGGATTTACCATGCTGCTCGGAGGGAGGTATGATTAGCTCCATTTGACAGATGAGGAAGACAAAGCCAAAATAGACCTATAGACTTCCCCACGGGTTACCCGTGAGGACCTTGGTCCTGGCTGGTTCACTTGCAAGCTGCATGAATAACTGCAGGACAGATGACCAACAGGGCCGATCCGGTCCTGGCATCCTTAGAGCATGACATCCTTTTCGTGGGAGGCATGAGAGGGAGAGAACACTGGCATTGGCATGAGGTGGCTAACCCAGCAGGGCCAAGCACTTGCTGCGTGCTGGGCACCACGTGGGCACAGATCCGTCTAGTTTCTCCAACAACCCATGACTCGGTACTGTTATTTACTCTATTGATTTCTCAGTTACCATGAAATATAGAGGTTAAAACCGGACACATTTATCATCATGCAGTGCTGAAGGTCAGAAGCCTGCAGTGGTCTCAATGGGCTGATGTCAAAGTGCTGGCCCAGCTGGCTCCTTCCGGATGCTTCAGCTTTTGAGCAAAGCTTCAAACTGGCTTTGCTCAGTTTGTAGAGGCCCCGCGTTCCTCGGTATGTACCTCCTCTGTCTGTCGTCAGAGCCAGTAAAATAGCATCTACCTCCATCCTTACCTCTCTCTCCTCTGACACTCCAGCCCCTTCTTCTAGGAAACTTTACGACCTGAAGGGTTACCCGGATGCTGCAAGAGAGCACCCCATCATAAGACTCTTCACCCAGTCACATCGGTGGAGTCCCCTAGCCACAGTGTCTGGGGCTCAGGATACAGACATGCCCCTGGGGGCATGATTTTGTCAAACACATCTATTTTGCAGGTGTGGAAAGCCAGGTCCAGAGTGGGCACATGACACTCTCAGAGATGCAGCACTTGTGGGTGTCAGGGCTGGGACTGGAACCCAGGCAGCCTCAAACCACGAGCTGTGCCAACTCCCTGGCACCTCACTGCCCCTTCTGAAGGACAGCTGTGCTGTGGAGTGATAGCCTTTCTTTACCTACCCACTGGGCAGGAGCAAGGCGGAGATTCTGGATGTATACTCCCCAACCCGGGTGTGCTAGCGGAAGTGTATTTCACCTGAGTGTGGTTAGGAGATGTTGTCACAGATAGATGTATCAGTGAATGTGAGTGCGGGAGTCCCTGCTCCCACAGGGCTGATGGTCCAGAGATGGACACCAGACTTAGCCAAGTATGATGTGAACTCGTCAGCCAGTGGAAGGTGACAGGTGCTGGGTGAATGCCATGCCGAGGAGCCCAGGGACTGCCATGGGCAGGGAGGAGGACCAGACTGCAGAGACCCAGGGCTGTCACCTCCTCTCTGCTCTCAGGGGGCAGCTGTGTCTGTGATGGTGCCTGAGACCTACTTGCCCGTGCGCAGTGAGGACAGTTGCTGCTCTGGCTTCTGCCTGTCAGCAGCCGGCACTGACGGCAGCTGGGCCAGGCTGAGGCTGCTTTCTGGGAAAGGGAGGAAATGACCGTGTCCTGAAGAGATTCCTCCTGAAGGCTCGGAAGCTGCCCCTGAGGCGCTGGCACTGATTTCATGCTGCGAGTGACAAGAGAGACGCATCCAGAGTGGATGAGCTTTCTTGCTGAACACTCGGGTCTGACCTAAATAGAAAGAGCTTGGCTTTTTGGAAAGGGCCTTTTGGAAAAGGTTTGTGCTTGGGGAGAAAGAGACCTGAGTTTGAATCCTGGCTGCACTGTGGGTGCTGAGTAATTTCCCTGCTCGTTCCTTTGCTTGTCCCCCTCTCCCCCTCCCCCCTCCTTTTCCCCATTTTTCTTCACTCTCTCCCTTCTTTCTTTTCCATCTTCCTTCCTTTTATTTCTCACAGTTCTGGGGGCTTTCCTATGGAGCTACATCCTCAGTTCTTTTTTTAAGGCAGGGCCTCGCTTTGTAGTTTAGGCTGGCCCTGAGCTCAGCCTTGAGCTCACAGCAATCCTCCTGCCTCTGCCTCCTGAGTGCTGGGATTACAGGCGTGAGCCACCATGCCTGGCACTGTGGTATGTGGTACTGTTTGCTGGTAGGTGTGAGCCACCATGCCCGGCATTGTTGTATATGGTTACCAGGGATTGAACTCAGGACCCTGCACTTGCAAGGCAGGCACTAGAACCATTGAGCTAAATCCTCAGCCCCCTCAGTTCTTTTTATATGCTTTGTTTTGAGACAGCTCCCCACTAAGTTGCCCAGGCCAGGCTTGGATTTGCAGTCCTCCTGGCTCAGGCTCTCTGAGTGCTGGGGTTATAGGCATGCTGTGGTGCACCTTGCTTCTGTAATGTTGCCAAGCCGTAGTCTGGACCCTTATCCATCCCACAGGTGTGGGCAGGGCATGTGTGTGGAGTGGCTAGTGAAGTACATGAAGCAGCTGGTGCTAGTGTAGGAGACAGGGACGAGAGGATGAGCTGGGCGTGGTGGCCTAGATTTATCATTCTCTGTGTCCTGGCAGGCCGATGGAGTGCACAAATCTGAGTCCAGCAACCTACTCAAAAAACAGGGAGGGGTCTGGGGAAGCCAGTTGGTGTGAAGATCCTGGATTCGATCCTTGGCACTGCAAAAAGCAAAACCAAACCAAACAAACACCCTCCCCTGAAAATGGACACAGAAAATCAGTAAGTTGCGGTGAGTGATTCTGAAGATATAGTATGTGCGATGTCAGAGCCAGGGGTAGGAACCTGGCTTTGTAAGGGAGCTTGAGGGACCTGTTCTTGAGGTGAAACCTGACGGAGGAGACCTTGTCCGGCACGGACACATTGCGGAAGGGAAGCTGCCTGTGCTGAGGTCAAGGAGCTGGGAAGAGAGGAGCTTGCTCGGGCAGGGGTAGAAAGCAGTGAGTAAGGATACACAGGATGTGAGATAAGGCACCACAGAAGTATAGTGTTGTGGTTTGAGGCAAGCCTTTGCAAGAACGAACTGGCTGCTGGGTATTATGCAGATGGGGGCGGGATGAGGGTGGCAGTGTCTTGCAGTGCATTGTGGTGAGAAGACGGCATGGCTTGCAAAAGAGGACAGGGTGGACAACCCTGCCCGGGTCACTAGCAGGCTACAAATGGTACAAGCTCCTTGCTTTCGCATATTAGGACTCTGACTGAAGCTGACGTGATTCACATGGGCATGTCAGATGGTAGGGCTGTGTGAGCCCAGCTCTTCTGCGAGCGACTGCCAGGGAGAGCTAAGTCCAGGGCTGTGAAGCGGCGGGCAGGGCCCTGCTGAGCTGAATTCCTTCCCCTGAATTATGGTTCCCCCCTCTGACCTGATGGGTTTCTGGTTAATTACTTCCCAGTCCCAGTTTACGTTTGTTCCCTGCAAGAAAGCTGTGCCTCCTTTTACAGCCTTGCCTTCCTTGGTTGCTAGGCATAATGCACACACTATCCGCCAGATGTCTCACATATACCTGGCTCCTTCCTACCCTTGTAATCAGTCCCAGAGGTGTCATTACCAGTATCAAGACCTGGAGGTCTTGGGTGTCCTGTGTCAGAGCAGCTTAGACCAGCCCAGATCCCTGCTCTTTCTTTAGGATTCATTTCTGTGTCTTTTGTTCTCTCTTGCCTTGCGATCTATTGCCTTGCAGGAGATGGAGACCTGTGGCCAGGATCCCTGATATAGAAGTAGATAGCAATGTTCAAGCTCAAGTGCAGGCTGTGAGCCAGGCGTGGTGGTGCAAAGCTTTATCTCAGCATCCTGGGAGTCTGAGACATGAGGAGTACAAATCTGAGCCAAGCCTGGGCAGTTTAATGACTTAGTGAGACTATGTTTCAAAATATAAGTTAAAGGCTAGGGATTTAACTCCCTTGCAGATGCAAGGACCCGGGTTCGATCCCTGGTAACCACATACAGCAATACTAAATATGGTGGCTCACACTTATAATTCCAGCACTTGGGAGGCAGAGGCAGGAGAATTGCTGTGAGTTCAAGGCTTGCCTGGGCTACATAGTGAGCTCAAGGCCAGCCTGAACTACAAAGTGAGACCTTGTCTGAAAAAACAGGACAGAGGGTGTAGCTCATTGCAAAGGTCCTGGGTTCAATCCTTAATCTTCCAAGCAAAACAATAAAAAAGATTCATTCAGGTTACATTCTAGATATAGAACCCATTGGGTTTGTGTACCTTTTTTTCCAGTAACAATTTGATATTAATTTTATAGTATAAGAAAGTAAGACTTATGGAATTTATAATCTAACAGAAGGTGGAAAACACACAAAGCAAAGCCGCAATGAAACCATCACAGAAACCAGCAGACAAAAGTCACTAGAAATCAGTAGAAATGAGGTGCAGCAAGAGGCTGGGGGCTTCTACGAGTTGGTAGATTTTAATCTGAGCTTGCAGGAGGAGGAAGACGGAGGGAAGCTTTTCAGAGCACGAAAAACATCTCTGGAAGGAACAAGTTGGAATGTTCTAGAAGGAATGGGAAACTAGTGTGGGAGTGGGTTGCAGAGGGCCAAGGAATTTAATTTGCACAGGGTGAGAAGAAACCATTGGAAAGTTGTGCTATTTCCCCTACCACCTCAATTTTTGACACTGGGGATTGAACCCTGGGCTTTCCCACTGAGCCATATCCTCAGTCATTTAGGTAGCTTTTGTTTTGAAACAGATTCTCACCAAGGTGCTCAAGCTTTAACTTGCCATCCTCCTGCCTCAGCCTCTCAGAGTGCTGAGATTACAGGCATGAGCTGCCACACCCTACCCTTTGGAGTTGTAAACAGGAGAGTTTTTGTATTTTTGGAATTAAAAGGTGGGTCTGCCATGCTGAGTGAGAAAGGTGCATCTCCATTAGCACCTCGTGGCCCTTGTGCTCAGGGTGAGGAGGATGTGTCCAGCACTTAGGCAGGAGGGGGAGGAAGGGCTTGGTGTTGAGGCGGGAGTGGCAGGCTCCCTGCAGCTTCACCAAGGGCGCACAGGTGGCCTGAGACTCCCGCGCTACCTGAAACAGCAAGGCACTGCCTCCTACAAGAGGCCAGGCAGGGGCAGCAAGCAGCTGGGTCACCTGGAAAGGTCTCCAGCTGTGAGCTCACCTGGCCTCTTCTGCCAGGCACATCTGCCTGCTGCAACGCCCCTTGCCAGTGCTATTTTTGCTCCCCTTGGCAGCTCTTTGGAAATTAAGAGGCTATTTGATGACTAATGTTGCTAATTCTGATCAAACAATTTAAAATGCATCGTTTGCCACATCCAAGCCCAGCTAGGAAGCAGAATTAAGACACCATTTGTGGTGGTTTCTATCAAGGTTGGTGGTAAACAAAAAAGACATTAAAATTGGTCTCCATTCAAACCACTGCTCATTACACTGCCTTCTTGAAAACATCCCATCTCAATTGGCACAGTGGAGAGCAAGGACCTTGGTGAGCTGGGCTGGTTCTGAGGTGCGGGGACCTTGCTGTGGCGGGGTGACGCCTCTCTGCGCCCTCAGTGGCTCTGGGGCTTTGCCCCCTTGGGTCCAGCTGCCTCCACTTCCTATTTTGAGAGGAAATGTGGTTCATACTTCTAAGAGTTAAAATTCAGGAAGCCAAATATTAAAAAAAGAATCAAGTTTCTAATGTTGCCTAAGCAAACTTGAGTCATTCACAATACCACCTGTGTGATTTGCTTTTGCTATATCTATATCCGTGTTCTATTTTTACTTAACACACAGCCAACTCATTTTGAAATTAAATCAATGTATTTTAAAGAGGAAACTTTATATTACTACTATAAATAGAAAGCAATGTCACAAAAATGAAATAAATGCTAAGTGTAAAAATAAATACAATGTTTGAAAAAAAAATTAGTTGGGTTATTTTTCACTCCTTGGTTTTGTCCTACACAGGTTTGCTTATGTAGTTTTATATTAATAAACAATTAAAATGCAGTTAAATACAAATTTGCAAGGCTTTTCCCTAAGCATAAATATTAGAGTTAAAATTGTGTACATGTAACAACTTTACACAAGGAATGCGAATATTACATTCTATTTATATGGACTAATGAACTAAAATATAAAATGATTTGGGGGGAAAAATGTGAATTGCCAATTGGAAAACAGAAGCTTATAAGTAATCACAACCAGAACAGAATAAATACAGTGGAACTGGCAGCCGGTCTAGATGGAGACATCCGCTGGGGGAGATAGCCACCTAAGCAAGGGCTCTCTGAGCCAAGAGAGAGTGGGTGGTTCTGTCCTATCAGCTCCTTGTAAGTTGAAAATACAGTTTAATTGAATTGCATCTAACCCACTTGGGCAACTGAACATCCCAGTGGTGATGGTTAAGCTTGAGTGTGCCACCTCGATTGGCTCTGGGAGTCACCAAGGGGATTAGTGAGCACACTTCTGGGTGTGCAGAGGTGTGAGTGAGGAGGTGAGTCATGGAGGTGTGACATTGGATACTTTTTCTGCTCTCTTACTCTTTCCATAGGCAGCTGTGCTGCACCATGCCTTTCTGCCATGATGTTTCTGCCTGGAGTCAGCTGGCCATGGACTGAACCCCCTTAAAACATAAGCTAAATTAAACCTCCTCTACACTTTTTTTTGTTTAGTTTTTTGAGAAAGGGTCTTGCTTTGTAGTTCAGGCTGCTCCTGAACTCAGCCTCAAATTCAGCAATCCTCCTGCCTCTGCCTCCCAAGTGCTGGGATGACAGGTGTGAGCCACAGGCCCAGCACTGTGGTATGTTGTACCAAGTCACAATGCCTGGCATTGTTGTATGTGGTTACTGGGGACCTTGCGCTTGCAAGGCAAGTGCCAGAACCACTGAGCTAAATTCTCTGGCCCCCAAACCTCCTCTACTTTAAGTAGCAGATGTCAGGTAACGTGTCCAACAATAGGAAAAGTGACTAATGGACTAGCTTAGCAACACAGTGTGCTTATAGAGTGTCCATTGTTTTCTTACCTGACTTTGGAGCTATCTATGGTTTGCTCATGTTGCCTGGCATCTTGAGAGGGTATTGTATGGCATATTGCTAGCCTAGAAAAAGATCCTACCCCAAAATTTGAGGTACAATTTGTACTGAGCATGTGTCACTTTTGCACTACCATAAATTGGAAAAAAATCTTACAGTATTATAAAACATAAACTATGTTTAGAAAGTTCATCTTAAAAATGCTGTGCCTTGGGCTGCCAGTTCAGCTCACTGGATCTGTGAAGATGATCAAGAAGAAGGGGTACAAGTGCTATTTGTCAGGGATGCCATCAAGGAGATATAAGGATTAGATAAATCAGAGAGGGGGGGAGAGACAGGAGACAGACAGAGACAGAGAGGATTGTAATTGAGGATGACATTACCTTTTTAATGATATCCTTTGCTGTCTATGACTGTCAATCATGAAATGTCCACTTGAAAGGATTAAGAAGGGAATAGGAGGCTGGGGATTTAGCTGTGGTTCCAGCATCTGCCTTGCAAGTGCAAGGCCCTGAGTTTGATCCCCGGTAACCACATACAACAATGCTGGGTGTGGAGACTCACGCCCACCAGCAATCAGAACCACATACCACAGTGTGGGCACAGTCTCATGCCTGTAATCCCAGCACTTGGGAGGGAGAGGCAGGAGGATTGCTGTGAGTTCAAGGCTGAGCCCAGGGCCAGCCTGAACTACAAAAGTGAGACTCTGTTTCAAAAAAAAAAAAAAAAAAAAAAGGATATAGCATATTAGGATAGTTCTGGGTGTGTCTATGGATGATTGACACTGAAGCCAACAAACTGAGGGAGGATGACCTACCCCAGATGTGAGTGGCACCAACCAATAGGTTTGCATTCTGGACAGAATGAAAAGAGATGCAGTCTTCCCCATAGTCTTTGGAAGTTAGTCTCCAGTTTCTGTAGCCTTTCAATGCAGACTTGCATGAATGACTGCAATAAGCTTCCAGGTCTTTGACCATGGAATGGGGTTGGATCTTCACTCCTTCTTGTTTTGCAGCTTCTTCTGTCTCTGGGGGCTGAGCATCCATTGAATCCTTTGTGTCTCCTACATGCAGATGGTCACGGTGAAGCTTCAGTTTTCTCAACTGTAAAAGGGGGAGGAAACTGTGCCCTGAGTCTTTCTGCTGGTCCACAACTCTGCTCTTTGCCCATGTGCCCTCCTTTGCCTGGCACGCTTCCTGCTTCTGGCTATTCTTAAACACTGGGAACCAAGCTGATTAACTTCTTCTGTAACCTTTCCTGAGCTGCCCTTTCTTCTTCGGGTTGTGTCTCCTCTCTGCTCCTGGCGCTTCCGGCGTCTGCACTGAGATTGTTTGTGATCCCAGCATTCATCGCGATATGTTGAAATTCGTCCGCGGCTGATGCTCATTCCCTCGAGGTCTAACAAGATTTAATAAATGGGGAAAGTGGGCTGCGACGGCTCCTTGGGGAAGCAGTGGGCCCTTCCCTTCCCCCCACTCCTCTGTGGAGGTGCTTCTGGAGGCCACCTTCCAAGCATCTTCCTTAACAATGCTTTCTTTTCTCCTCACAGTGAAATAGCCACAGAGGAGATGCTCCAGCATCCTCTTACTTTCTCCTAGAGTTTCGTGGCCCCACACTTGTGCTGACTCGGCCACCTCTGAGTCAGGTGAGGAGCACCCACAGGACAGTCTTGGGTGGTAGTTTGCCTGCTGTGCAGCCAAAGAATGGGAGGAGGACATGAGGAGCCTGAACTCAGGCTGTTGGTCCGTTTGCTCGCTCAGGAGTGGGCAGCCCTGCTGTGTAGGACATTTTGTAGGTGCCCTGTCCAGCTCCCCTTCATCAGCTGCTGTATCCATCTCCAAGCCATTGTGCATGGGGGCTGCTCACAGCTCTCAGCTGCCCAGGGAATTGTTTTCAGGGAACTCTTCTTGGTGGCAGGAGCCATCTTTCTTATGAGGTCATGCTGTCTTGTCTGTGGGACAGTGCCGCTAATGACTGACATCCCAGGTGAGTACGATGTGAGAAGGTCTCTTCGGTTCAGTGGATGCTCCAGAGCCCGCACCACGGATCAGATATTGGGCCACTTGACCTGAGGCCACACCCTTATTTACTGTTCCATTAACCGAGTTGTTTCCTTCGTGCTTCTCTTATGGATCTGCAATTCCTAGCCAAGTTCTGCTATTAGGGGGTCGAATTTTAGCCTTAGGGCCACAGTCACTGGGGAGATCCAGGCTGCCTTGTAGAAACTGGAGGTCACAGAATGGTTTCACTTGAATTAATAATCTTAGTCACTTTCCCGCTACTGGGACAGACTGCCTAACACTGCAATTTAAAGGAGGAGGGGCTGATTTTGGTCCAGGATTTAAATCTGTGGTCGACTCACTCCAAGGCAGAAATGACATAATAGAAGAACCTTGGAAAGAAATCCATTCCCCTCATGGTTGTCAGGAGGCAGAGAGAGAAGGGGAAAGCTGGGACAAGAATACACATTTCTAGGTCACACCCAACCTTTAAACAGATCCTACCCCCTCCTAGAGCATTCAGCCATGAATTCATCCCTGGACTCACCAACTGATGAGTGTCGAAGCCCCATGATCCAGTCACCTTTCAAACACTTGAGACTTTGGGGGTGCAGTTTAGATCTGTACCCTAGCAGTTGTTGAAAGGGAGAGAACTACCTTCTCTATGGTGACATGGAGAAGGGAGGAGGTGACACAGGCTCCTGTGTTAGGGCCATGTTTGAATCCTGGCCAACTATCTTTGGGCTCTGTGTTCCCTGGTAAGAAAAATTTTTCTCAGTTTCCCTGTCTGCAAACGGAGATAATAAAATGCTTTATTTTGGGGTAGTTAAGAGGATGAACTAAGATAATTCATGTCAACAGTTTAAGAGGACACACCAGGAGTGCTATATTATGTTACTATTATTATTACAGATGTTATTACTACTAATACCGTTGGCATTTGAAATGCAACTACGGAGAAAATTACTTCCTTTTTGGTGAACCATTTTCTATTTTGAATCAAGAGCCTTCGTACATCATATTCTTCTATTCAGAAGTTTCCAGACTTGGAATTTAGCCCCAGGGAAAAATCTGAAATGGAGATAAGGTTTTATTCATCTGTGTCTTGTGACAGCATCACTTACAATAGGGGAGAAAAGGAAATAACTGTCCTACTACCTGGCAGGGTTAAATTTGTATGTGTATCACAACCTTTACCCTCTTTAAGCAGCTGTGCTCTTTTTGGATGCTCGTGGACATGGTAGCTCAAGCTTGTAATCCTAGCCTCTGAGAGACAAAGGATTTAAGCCCGGCCTGGGTAATTTAGGGACTTAGCAAGACCTTGACTCAAAATTTAAAAAAAAATGAAGGTCTGGTGAGATAGCTCAATACAGAGGCCCTGGGTCCAATTCCTACTATTGTAAAAGAAAAGGGGGTGTGATTCTGATAAACTGACAAAAACATTATAGGTAGAAAGAGGTGGGGATAGCTCAGTTTTACAATTTAGAATGTCAACCTCACATATGACTAGGCACTATGCCTTGTGTTAGAGTTCTTACTTGGAGTATCATGAAAGACTTCCCAGAGGAGGCTGCTGTCCCAGGAACTGTGTCTCTTTGGGTGCCCAGGTCATCTAAAAGAAGACAGGGTCTTCTGGCCAGAAGAACCTTAGGGGATGTAATTGAGTTGTTTTAATTTCCAATCCTGACCTTCAGTGTTTATTACACAAATGAGAAGGTATATATGTATGGGTGACCTTTGACATACCTTATAAGCTCCAAGATTATGATAATTTCTCCAAGTGTTTCTCAGGTCTAGCCTTCCTATCACCATGGTAACCCATGGTAACAACAAGGCAAAAGGGCAGGAAGAAAGGCTTTTGATCTTATCTTACTTGGGGAATTTGGGGGATCCTTTGATATTTCCCAAGATTCAGCATCATCATAAGTCCACCACTATGCACTTGGTATCCCATGTGACCAGAGTCTACATCTCTGTCATGTCTGTGCCTATTTCAGAAGTGTTAGAGACAGCTGAAAATTCTAAATCAATCAGCAGGTGATCACAGGAGACCCATGAAGTGAATAATGACAGATTATAGTTTTCTTTTTTATTTTTTTAAAGGTTTTTTGAGACAGGGTCTCGCTTTGTGGTTTAGGCTGGCCCCGAGCTCAGCCTCAAACTCACATCACAGCAATCCTCCTGCCTCTGATTCCCGAGTGCTGGGATTACAGGTGTGAGCCACCACGCCCGGCACTGATGTGGTACTGGTTGCTGCTGGGGTGAGTCTCCATGCCCAGTATTGTTATGTGGTTATGGGGGATCGAACCCGGGTCCTTGCGCTTGCAAGACAGGCGCCGGAACTGCTGAGCTATATCCTCGGCCCAGATTATAGTTTTCAAAGATGGCCTGACCTGTGTGCCCAAACCTTACTGCATCATGGGCGCTTTTATCTCTGATTCTCCTTGTGAACTTGGATGACCTTGACAACAAATGGCTGGGCCTTGGCCAACTAAGCAAGGCAAAAGTGATAGTGTATACCTTTCAAAGCCAAGTCATGAAAATGTTGCTCACATCTGCCTTGTGTTGACTCTTAGAAACAGCCACCGTGTTGCGAGAAAGCCTGAGTGTCCTGTAGGATCCCACGTGAGGGGAATGAGGTCCTAGCCCAGGGCCCTGGCCAAGCTTCCAGCTGACAGACAGCTTGGACTTGCCAACAGAGGAATTACAGTTTTGCCCTTGATCTAGCTGCTCCAGCAAGTGCTGCGTGGAATCTAGATGGGCAGCTTCTGCTGAAACTACTTGGTGTGTCTGTGAGTAAAACAGATCACTGTGGTTTTAAGCCATTAAGTTTTGGAAGGGTTTATTACTAGGCAAGAGATTATCAAAACAAATGTATTCCCCTAGAAGGCTATTTAGCTTTGTGGATGGAGAATTTTCACCCAATTTCTGACCTTCTGCATACATTTCTAATTCTGTTTTAAAATTAGATCTCTTTGTGATTCTATGCTCCACAGAGACTTGATGACTGTTGGGGTGAAAAATAATGAGAAAGGCGCTGGTGGCACTAGGCACTGCTCTGTCAAGGGAATTTTGGGGATACAGAGAGTAACAACAGAGAGACAATAGGAATTTCTCTGATTCAGGAGGAAGATATGCAGAGGATGAACATGACAGTCCTGTTGGAAACATGTCCTGGAGACCTTAGTGTAGAGATACAATTTCACAGGAGCAGGTGACTTGTCTTAATCATGTAATCAATTCAGGTGGGACTAATTTCTCATTCTGGACTCCCTGACCCAAGCACAGAACTTCAGCCATGCTTTGTGGCTCTTACATAAACTGCCTTAGCTGGCATCTTTCTATAAGGTCCCAAGAAAATAGGTGGAAAAAGTAGCCCTGAGTTTCTAGGTTAAAATGCCTTTTTCCTGTCTGGCTGAATAACATACTATTTGTCCAGGTATTAGATTTCTCATTTCATGAATAGGGGTGATGGTTACACCTTCTGATTTATGGAGGACTTATAGGCACCTTAGCTGACTGAATAAAACAATGAATACAAAATGTATAGCTTGGAGTAAAGGGGCAATAAATGTAGCTGTTCTAGGGGCCGGGGATTTAGCTCAGTGGTTCTGGTGCCTGTCTTGCAAGCGCAAGGACTCGGGTTCGATCCCCGGTTAACCACATACAATACTGGGTGTGGAGACTCATGCCCAGCAGCAATCAGCACCACATACCACAGTGCCAGGTGTGGTGGCTCACGCCAGTAATCCCAGCACTCGGGAGGCAGAGGCAGGAAGATTGCTGATGTGAGTTTGACGTTGAGCTCAGGGCCAGCCTGAACTACAAAGCGAGACCTTGTCTCAAAAAAAAAAGGTAGCTATTCTAAATGTTGGGAGCAGGATGTGGAGAAGAAAGGTATGGTGGTTGCAAGTGAGAAGGATTAGCTTCACAAATGACTCCATGAAATGAGAAGAAAAATTATTTTCTGAGTCTTTGAAAAAGATATATTTCTAAGTTTTAGGTATATGTCACAGTGGGCAGAGATGAACTACGATCTTTCACACAGAAAATAAACCCTATCCCCTAACCCTAAACCTATCCCTAACTCTAACTCTAAACCTAGTCCTAGGCCTAGCCCTAACCCTCAAGTTAACCCCAACACTAACCCCTAAACTTAACCTTAACCTTACACTAGCCCTAACTCTGATCCTAATCACAACACTACCTTAACCCTAGCCCTACACTTAGCCCTAATCGTAACTCTACTCCAATATCTAACCCTACTGCAGCCTTCATTTAAAATAGCAGAGCAGATCTACAGGATCAGTTACTCTTCTAACCTAGAGTTCTTAATAGTGAGACATTCAGAATTTGCCATTTCCTGCTTCTCAAGAGAACTGAACAGCACATTTTAGTCTAAACTGCCACTCACTGTGGAGGCCTGAGACATATGCACTTTGAAAATCTGTATTGAAAATAGGCAGACATTCCAGACAGCACAGCCAAACTCCATTCACTGTATCTAATCTACAACCAAACATTGAGAGCTCTAGCACTTTTCGATTATAGAGAGCACTTTATGCAGTATTCTTCCATTTACCTCTATGAGTTAAAGCGTGTCAAGGAAAATATGAGTCTGCAACCTACATTTTTAAAAACTCTGAGCCTAATTTTAACCCTAAACATAATCATAGCCTTTTATATCCTACCCTAACTCTAACCCTAGAATAGCCTTGGACCTACCCTTTACCCCATTTAACCCAAACCCTAATTTATCTTAAGTAAGCCTAACCGTAAATCTAGAGCTAGCCCTAGCCCTAGGCCAAACCTTAATCCTTACCCTGGCCCTAGCCCAAGGCCTAGATCTAGTCTTAGACTTAGTCCTAGCTCTAACTGTAGGCATAGGCCAAGCTTTAACTAGTGTTATATCCTAAGTGTAACACAACCTAATCATAACTACAATCCTAGCCTTAACCCTAACCATAACACTAAGCCAAGCCCAAGCAGTGGCCCTAACAATAAGTCTAACCGGAACCAAGTCTAGACACAGCCTTAACCATAATTATAGTGAGTCTTACCACTAGTCTTAAACTTAATTATAACAAAATCCTACCTTTAATGCTAACTATAGCACCTATACTTGACCCTAACCTTAACCCTAGCAATACCACTAGCTATAGCCTAAAACCTGAATGTAACACTAGCAGTGGCCCTAAACCTAAGCTTAAACCTAACCCCAGTCCTATCCCCGGCCCTAACCCTAATGCTAAATTGAACTCTAACCCTTGACCCTAAACTTAACCCTAACTCATCCCTAACTATATCCTTAACACTAATCCTAAATCTAGCTGTACTTCTAGGCCTCACTCTATGCCTAACCATACTTTAATATGAAATCTAACTCTAACTCAAACTCTAGCCTCAACACTAAGTCTAATGCTAACGCTAAACTTAAACTAATACTAGCCTTAGCTTTCACACTAACTCTAGCCATACCTCTAACCTGACCCTAACTCTAACCCTATCACTAGTCATAATCCTAATCCTGACCCAAATCTCAATTTAACCCTGAACCGTACTCTGGTCTTAGTTCGAGCACTAACCTGACCCTAATCCCTCAACCCTAAACTCCTTGGTGAGGAAAGGGCGGGGGTCTCTGAACTCCACTGACAGTTACTCATTTATTTTAATTGGTTCAATAGACCCTGTTTCTTTTGGGGTGAAGACAAAATTACTTGGAAGGACTTGCATAGTGCTTGTGGTCTGGTTCTTTCCTGCCTTTCCAGCCTCGTGCTGTGCCCAGTCTCCTCCTCCTTTGTACCTCACCATCCTGGGCTTTTTGCACAGCATCACATTCACCAAATTCTCCCTTTGCCTCAGAACCTTGGCTTAGGCTCTCTCCACTGTGCCATTTACTTTCCTCATTCTTTGGTCTCAGTTTAAGCATTGCTTCCTTGAGACACTTTCCAGACACTCAGACCAGATCATTTTTCTCCACCATGCATTTCCCCAGTTCCTGCCCCTCTCTTCCCAGGAACTTGGACTGGCTGGAATTTTCCCGTGTGATTCTTTGGTCAAAGCCTGTCCACCACTGTGCATAAGCTCAATGAAGGAAGGGAGTGTCTACTTACTCTTATTGTCCTTACACATGCTCCATTGCTAAGTATGTAGGCATTTATCACGACTGAATGAATGAGCACATGAACTCTGTTACCTCCTCTTCTTTCTCTTGTGATAGGGTTCTTGTGATGTTCCCCAGGTGGCTGTGGAATGCTTGGACTCAAGTGACCTTCCTGCGCAGGCTGCTGAAATGAGGACTGGTGTGCACTGTTGCACTGGGCTTCATCGGGCTCTTCATTCTCCTCCAGGTCTTCATCCTCTCCTTGTTGGTACAACGCTCCCTTGTAGCTGGTCTTCCTTAGGGACAGCCTCATTAGCAAGATGTGTATAGGTCAGCTTTTCCATTATAGGATCTCAGTTTAAAGGAAAAAATTAATTTTGACTCATGGTTTTAGGGGGTGCAATCCATGGTTGGCTAGTGCTTGGGCAGACACATCATGGTAGAGGGGTGTTGCAGAGGAGAGCTGTTCAACTTATGGCAACCAGAAAGTAGAGAGCAGGGAAAAAGTGAGAGGGACGGTGACAGTGAGGGAGGGAGGGAGGGTGAGAAACTGCTCTGGGACTGTAGCAAGAGTACACAGTGCAGGGAACACCCTTGTCTTCTTTTGTGTTTCTTCTCTCTGTCCTGCTCCCTCTTCTGGTGTCCAGAAAGACAGGAGAGGCCTCTGGGGACTGGGAGGATGGGCTTGACCATCATGAGGGGCTGGCTTCTCACTCTACTTTCTTTTCTCTCTCTCTCTCCTTTGGTATCGATTGCAACAATACCTGCAAATTTTGCTTTTCAAAAAAAAAAAAAAACCAGATCAATACTCCATTAGCTAACACCTCTCGTAGCTGCCTAGCACAGGTAGCTAGAGAGGGCTCGGGGCACTGCAGGGCCAGAGCCAAGCTGGGCCCTAGAAGAAGCCACCTGTCTCTCTGGCACAGGCTGCCCATGTGGGCTGATGAGCTCTGGGCTGCTGCTGCTGCTTCCTCCCCTTGTCCCTCTACCTGACTCTGGCCAGTACAAAGACGTGGCTGCAGAATCAGAACCTCGAGAGAATTCATCCGTTCTGCAAATATCGATCCAGTTCATCCTCTGAAAGAGAATGGTTTGGTGTGTACAGAAGGGGCTGGCTCCTAGAACCTCCTAGCCCAGCTGAATATTTGTTGCCTATGTGCCTGGCATGCAGCAGGCATCTCATAGATATGTGCTGGATATGGGATGGGATGTATCCTTATAACTGGCCAGGTACACTGTGCTTGTGAACCTCAGCTTTTCAGTCTCTGAAATGGGCATAAGAAATCTCTGTCCCATGGTCTCTGTGTTGGTGATGCTTAAAATGCTGTGCATAACTGGCCCATCCAGCTCTCTGCAAGCAGAGGGCACAGTGGGGATTGGAAATCTGCCCCTGATTGGCAGCAGAGAGCTATTTCCATCCAGAATTATACCATACCTACACCTCACCACTTCCGTGGCCAGTAATCCAAATTGTTTCTTCTCCCTCCTAATTACATCCATTTACTTTCTCTTCCTTTTGTTACATAAGCTGAGATATTAGACTCATTGGCTGCAAAGGCTGAATTCTCTTCTAATTATAAGAAAAATAGCTTTTTCTTTCTTCCATTAGTCCTAATGGAAATTAGCTGCATAAATCTCCTGGTGGAGGGGTGAATGTCTAGGCGTCCCAGCAGCACTGGCGCACACAGGCTTTGCCAGGAAGCCTGTTCCTCGCTCCGCCGTGTGGGGGCTGGAGTGTGGGTTTCCATTTGAATTTGAACCTGGTAATGAGGTGTGACCTGGGGTGGGCCCCCACTCTACTTTCCTGGGGCTAATCTCATCTGCAATGTGGCCTGGTGACTCTCGCTGTGTGGTGTCACAGTGAAGTTTCCTGCTCTCCTGGGACCGCAGGGCTTGGAGAGGGATTGTCTCGATATGAGAGTTGCTTCTCTTCTTTCCCAGCAGCCACAGGCTGCCTCTCCTCGAAGCCACCTAGCTGGGAGAAGGAGCCATTCTCCTGGCATTCAGATGTGTCCCCAGGAGGCTGCTGTGAGGACTACCAGGAGGGGACGTAACTCTTGGTCACTACTCAGCTGTGTCCGTCCCCCCATGGTGTCTGGGTGGATAAGTCTGGGCAGTGATTTCTGGATTTGATTCATTCTCTGTCATCTTTTCTAATCCACAGTGTCGTTCCATGTGCCTCTTTTCTTCATGCCAAAGTGATCCTTCTAGAAGACAGACTCAACTTTCAAGGACACCCTGAAGGTAAGCCCTTAGAACCAAGGGTCTGCTCTTCACCTAAACTCCTGACTACACCCAAAGGAGAGATGGCTCAGTTCCAGTGTGAGCCGAGAGGAAGAACAGGGGTGGGCCAATGGATAGGCACTGTCAGACTTCTGCCCACCCCCTTTGCACAGTGAGACCACGGGGATGTCACGTAGGGTCACCATGCATGTATAATAGGTTTACCTCTGGGGCCCCGTGCAGCACCTCACTCCTTGTTCTCACCCTCTGGACCTCGAAACAGAGGCAGTGGTAGAGAGGGGACCACAGGAGGCACCAGTAGGAGTCTCGGGGAGTTGTGACATCTTGGGTCTGCAGCTCTCCAACACCATGCTGTAGTCTCTGTGGTGGAAAGATTTGATGTCACAGGGCCCTGACTGCAGCCTTCAGCCAGCTCCTACAGCACAGCTGGAGGCAGAATGGGCCTGGGGGTGGCAGACACCTAGGCCTTTTCTTCGCTGTCCTTGGGGAAGGAGGGTGGGGCCTCTGAGCTCCGTGGCAGCCCTTTCACAGGGGATCCATCTTGTGTGACCCATAGCTAGTTGTGGTGAGACTCGCACACCTGCCAGCTGTGTATCTGGTCCTGCAGGTGCCAGGGATAGGACCTGGTTGCTGCTATTCTGCTCAGGATGCAGGATGCTGCAGACTTCGTGGAAAGGCCTCTAGGTCGAGGAATTGCCCACTGGACTCAAAGCCACCAGCTAGGCACCCTGTATCCCTGGCCTTGAGCTGCTAAGGGACTGAAACAGCTTTGTGTGCACAGCAGACAGTGGGAAACAGGGTTGAGCAGTGAGCACCATCTTTCCTAGCAGCTCCATCCACACTCTCTCGGCCTTTCTTTCCCGAAGGCCTCTGGGAAGAGGAAATGAGATTCTAATGATACGATGGTCTAGGTGGGAAGGGTTTGGGAGCTTCCTGTAGCCTGAGCTAGAGACAGGCAGAGCTGCTGTGTGGGCAACGCAGCTTCCTTTGATTCTAGCAGGGTGCTGGTGGGAGAGGCCGAGCAGAGTCTGGAGTCAAGGAGGCTTTGGGCTGGGATCCTGGCTGTGCCACTTTCCAGCTCTGTAGGACCCTCTCTGAGTCTCAGTGGCTTCACTCATCAGATGGGAGCATAGTAAAAGTCTATCTGCTGACATTGATTACTGTTCCTGCTGCTGTAGGGCATTAACTGTAATTTAATTCTCATAACAGCCTCTGCTGGTCGCCTAGTGCTGCAAACCTTGGTGGTTTAAAATACCAGCTTAGTTACCTTCTCACCTGACACCCACAACCCTTAAGAGAAGAGATTTGTTTTGCCTCATAGTTTTTAGAGGGTCCAGTCCACAGTCAGTTGGTGGCACAGCAGAGGGGATGGCGGAGGAGAAACAGCTTATGGCATGACAGTGGGAGGCAGGGGGCAGGAGATAAACCCTGCCAGGCCATGCCCCCAGTGGCCCATTTTCTCCAATCAAGCTTCACCTCCTAATCACATTTGGCTATAAACTTATTTGGGGACTGATCCATTGATGAGAGTTATGGCCCCATGACCCAATCACCTTCCCAGAGCCCTGCCTCTGAGCTCACGAAGCTAGATATAAACTACATCTTTTGCCCTTGACCTGCGAAAGACTCATTTTCTTCCTTTTATGCATAATGCATTTAGTTCTTCTGTAAGAGTTGCCAAATTCCTAGTAGTTTGACGTTGCTCATAAGTCCAAGTCTAGAGTATCTTCTGGGAATTAAGGAAATTCTTAGTCTCTGTATCATTCAAAAAAGGAAGTTAGACATTTTCAACATACGAAGCAAAAGGCAAACATTTTTATTCCAAAAGGGAGAAGGAAGGGGATATGAAAGGAGAGCACCATAGCAAGACCCAAATCCAGTAGGAAAGCATTAAGAGCCATAATTCCTGGACAAATAATGGTGAGATGTGAACTCTAACGGGTCTGGGGGTCTTGCCCCCATGGCATTGCCAGCAGATGTAGTTCTCATGGCCTCTCTCTCGAGCTGGCTTTGCTCACTCTTTAAAGCTGTTCTTGGATGTCCCACATTCATGGCTTATCTGGGCCTTCTCCTGAAGTCTGGCTGAAAGCCTCCCTGATCCGCCGCTCTTGCATTCTGCACGCACCTAGAATCAGTACATGGAGATGCGCCAGGGTTTGCAACCAGGGTTTAAGCAGTAGCTGAGCCCTTTTGTGTCTTGTGGGTGGTTGCAGAGGCCTCTGAGTTACTGGGTGGTTGAGGATGGTGAACTGAGTCCTCCACAGAATTCCCATTTCATAGATTGCTACCATTCTGGCTCATGGTGTAATGGAGTTACCTTCTCAATAAGCCTTTCACGTTTGTAAGTTTGAGCCCGTAACGGGTGGGGCCTTGTTGGTTCCTCACGTTCCCTCAAACCACTTTTCCTGTTGACTTATTCCAAAGTACTTGGCTCTATTTAATGTGAATTTTTTTTTTTAAATCACTGAACTTCTCTGTTTTACCTTTGTAGGCCTTACCTGGATCGAACTTCTTTTTTGGTCAAACTGAAAACTTTTAAAATCATTCTCCTGGGCCATCTGTGCCTGACTCTCCAGGTAGAACTGACTTAAAAGCCTCGGACAGTACCCATGCCACAGCCTGAATGTTGGCTGCTTTGAAATTTCCTCTGCCCAATTAATTAGTGTGTTGCCTTTAATTTCAGTCTCCTGCAAAGCGTCAAGAAGGGAGTAAAATGCAGACAGGGTTTTTTGTTGTTGTTGTTGGAGCATAACACACATGGCCTGGATTCCTACTGCCAGTGGAGTCTGGTTCCCACTGGAAGCCTGCTGCACCTGGGTTTTACTGGCCTCTCCTGCTCCTTTCTTGCACCGGCAGGTACCCTTATAATATATATCAAGTGATTCATACAGCTCTGTGTGGCTGATGTCCTTTCGGTGCTACAGCTGTTTCCCCTGTCTCATCCGTCACCCTAGTGTGGCTGTTCTATGTAGAGAACGGGTGGAAATATAGGTAGCTTGAGTGATGGGCTGTGGATGTCTCCCACCTGACCTTCTGTGGTGAGTGTGCTGTGTGGCTCCTATCCTGTATCTCTGGCTCCTTTCTGGGGTCAATCTCTTCATTTTCTATGGTGGAGGGAGTTTATTATAAAGTATAAGTTAGTTTCCCATGGCTGCTACAGCGAAGGACCACAAAGGTGGTGATGTAAGCAAAAGTTTACTTTCTTCCAGGCGAAAGTGGAACATCGGGGCATTAGGAGGGCTGAGCTCCCTTCAGAGGCCGTAGGGGAGGATCTTTCTCTGCTTCTTCCAGCTGCTGGTGGCTCCCGGTGTCTCGCATGTGCTGGGGGTAGTCGTGTGTGCCCTGCAGGTGCAATTCTACGCCAACCAGGTCCACACATGGACTGTTTACCACGTTCCACGGCCGTGCTCTTGTGTCTAATTTCCCTAACTCCCTGCTCCAAGCCCATGTTAATATCCTGCACTGTAGGTAGCCCGATGAGTGCTGAGCTTGACACCAGGTCCCCCCACAATGTGCCCCTTGGTGTCCTGGTCAACTGCACCATGGACAGTTTACTGGGGGTTGTGACCAGGATTCTGAACTCTCCTAAGTAATTCTTGATTCCCCTACCCCGTCTCTCTTTCTCCTGGTGATTGAATTAATCCAAGACTTTTTCCCTGAGCCGCATTCCATCCCTTTTTTGAATTTTTTTTGAGTTTTGTGACAGGTCTTGCTAAGTTGCTGCGTTGCACAGGTTGGGTTTGAACTTGCGTCCTTCTGCCTCAACCTTCCATTATGCTGGGATTTTATGTGTGCAGCCACTTTTGATACGTACAATGTTCACATGCATTGTAGGGAATTTGTACCTGCATATGATATATCTTGATTCTTCCTTTATCCCCATTCCTCTTTCCTCTTTTCACCCCTTCTCTCTATTTACAGAAGCTTTGTTTCCTTTCCCTTCTGTTCTTTTCCCCTTCCTCCCCATTTAAACATTTTCTTCTTATTTCCCAATACTGATTATCCATTTTGGCTTTTATTTTCCCTTCTTTGCTGCTCACACAATAGAAATGATGTGATATTTAAACAAGTGTGTTCAGTTTATTTCACTTAAAATTAAGTTCTCAAGATATAACCATTTACCTAAAAGGTCTCAAGTTTATTCTACTTTATCATAGTGTAGTACTCCGTTGTATATAAAAACTACGTTTTCTTTATGCATTCATCTGTTGAAGGGCCTTGGGCTATGTATATAGAAACTGTCTACTTTCTTCTTTAATTTTTTCTGTGTTACACTGGTTGTTTAGGAGGGTGTTATTTAATTTCCATGTGTTTATACAGTTTTTGTGCTTTCTTTTGTTATTCACTTTCAGTTCATTTCACTATGGTATGATAATATCCATGAGATAATATCAATTACTTCCCTTTTACCTAAGCATGTTCTATAAGATAGTATGTCGTGTAGTTTGGAGAAGTTCCATGTGCAGCTGAGAAGAATGTGTATCCTGTTGTTGTACAGTGAAACCCTGTAGATATCTACTAAGTCCATTTGCTCAAAGAGTTGGTTCAGTTCTGATTATTTCTTGTTGGTGTTTTTGTCCAGTTTATCTGTCTATTTGTGACAGTTGGGTATTGCGTTCCCCCATTAGAACTGTATTAGTGCATATCTGATTTTTAAATCCATTAGTATTTGTTTTATATAGCTGGGTGCATATATGTTTATGGTTGCTATTGTTTCTCTTGGATTGTTCCTTTAATAAGCAGATAGTGGTCTTTGTCAATTCTGATCAGTCTTGGATTGAAATTCACTCTGTCTGCAAACAGGCAAAATTGGGCCGGGGATTTAGCTCAGTGGTTCTGACACCTGTCTGGCAAGTGTAAGGACCCGGGTTCGATCCCCTGCTAACCATATACAATACTGGGTGTGGAGACTCACTCCCAGCAGCAATCAGTACCACATAGTATGGTGGCTCACGCCTGTAATGCCAGCACTCGGGAGGAAGAGGCAGGAGGATT
>PVIR01026794.1:0-23539 GCA_004026965.1 Petromus typicus | reverse complement strand
GCAGAGTAGTACTCCATTCTATAGAAGAACCACAGCTTTTTTATCCAGTCTCCAGTTGATGGACACTTGGGTTGTTTCCAAGATGTAGCAATCACAAACTGGGCTGCTATAAACATGGGTGCACATATGTCACTGTGATAAGAGTCTTTTAATTCTTGTGTGTATATACCTAGCAGGGCAATGGCCGGGTCAAATGGGATCATCAATCTTCAGAGTATATTATAAAGAACAATATTAAACCAAATAATCATAATGGGGATAACACTGTTTCCCCCACACATACTTTATGCATATAAAGCAAAGAGTTTTTTTATATATATAATTTTTGTCAAGTTAGAATTAGAAAATATTGCACAGAATTTTTCACATCGACCACAAGAAAGCAAGCTGCTGGCAAAAGAAAACTCAAATTGACTACACTATTTATGCTATTTATAGCAATGCCTCTGTCACAAATGGTAGTCACACACCAGAAGCAAGGAAGCCCAAGAGCAGAAATGGAAGAGTTATATAGAGAAAGACTAAAAGCTTTTGAACTTGTCACCTCGGTGGGGCAACGGAGACTTTCCCACTGAGTATCCTGTTAACAAACTCTGCCTTACAATAGTTCCTCCAAACAATAGTAATTGTCCTTCAATTTTCATTCTTTGTTGGATGAGTGTTACCCGCAGGGAATTAGCTTTCTTATAACTGGATTGTACTGTACAAAGACCGAGTCAATTCTAGTGGTTCAGGAAACATCACTGAGGCAAAGGTGAGGAAGAAAATGTGCAAAGTAAGGTGAGAGGGCAGGACCACAATGGAAACTGCTTACTGGTGCTTTAGCTGCTGAAAGTTTACTGTAAAAAGTTACTCCAGTGCATTGTAGGTACTAAAAGGAATTCTGTTCTCTTATCCCACAAACCAAACAGAGTGGTTTCCAATTATAAGATGCTGACAATCTATTTAACTCAGACAAACTCCCAAACTGGTTTCATAGAGATATTTTGAATATGGACCAAATAGTCCTTTGCTTACCTTTCTTAGTCTAATGATGCCATCCTGGGCCTGGGCGTCAGAAGTGATTTCAAAGAGTGCTGTTCCATCTCCATCAATGATGTCATATGAGGACTGTGCATTTTCCCCAATATCCTGGTCATTGGCCTTGACCCTGCCTATTGCAGTGCCAAGAACCACATCTTCTGGTACTGAGAAGTGATATAGACCTTAGAAAAGAGTAGAAACACAACACTGAGCACAATCTAATCCAGTAAATCATATAGCAAGTAAGTATAGGTTGGGCAACTCCTTTGTACCGGGCATTCCTGTCAGTGCACGGACAGACAGTGATGTAAAAGACAAAAATATCCCCTTTCCTCTGTGAAATGTACAGCATCTAAAATAAATCAGACATAAACATTTCCCAGAAGTAGACTTTTCTAAGATATGGAATTTATTCAACCATATGTTTATCAAGTATATATTTGGAACAGCTATATCAGAATATTAGTATGCCTATGTGCATATTCTTTCCAGCTTGCTGTATGATCACACTAACTGCTGGTGGGGATATTCATTGTTGCCCAACATAAAACAGTAAGCTAATTTCAGCCCAGAGAGATGCAATGTGTAAGATGCTGAAAGTCACTTTTGAACTTACTTTTATATTTACAGACTTGTGGACCATTTTTGACAAAATCCAATTACTAAACTCCGGCTGTGCCCTACAGCAAACTGTTCAGAAACATGAGACACTCCTGTTACTAAAGTCTTCATTGCTCTGAAGACTAAAATCCTACCTTCCAAACTCCCTTGGCAAACTACAATCACAGTGAATCTCCACTCTCCTATGGGGACAGGAGTACACCTCTAATTAGTGGCATTGGTCCTCTTTTTATTCAAATCACTTTGACTGTGATGTTGTCACTCAGATTCATTGGTATAGTGGAAGCAGTTAGTACTCCAATCATGGCCAGGGATCTGGCCCTCACCCTTTCTGGGTCACCTACTCTATGACTAACACCTGCTGCATTTCTCTGCCTGAAGGTTGTACCTGGTCTTTGGATTCCATTTTGCACATGGCTTGTCAAGTTGGATTTTTCAGAGTACTCATGTCCCCACAGAGGCAAAGGGAATTAGCATATAAAGTCAGAGACTCCTCTCTTCTCGAGTTGGGTAACTGAGTTATATATTTTCTTTTACTTTTTTCCAAGAGTCTAGAGTTACCAGTTTTTTCCAGTGGTAACTGCTTCAATCTCACAGGCAATTTTTTTTTTATCTCTATCTTTCACTCTCTCCCCAGTGTTTCTGGGAACTAACTGCCAGCTAAATTCCTTACGATCAAATTATCGCCCAGTTTCTGTTCTTAGCGAATCAAAATTCAGACAGCCAGGAAATTTTAGTTCCCTTGCAACCACCACAAGGGAAAAATAAACATCCAGTGAACTATAAGACCAAAAGGAAAAATTAAATCTGGAGAACATTACCTAATTCTATTTGAACTCAATCACTAAATCTCTTCTAGAATCCAAAGCTCATTCTACCCCAAACAACAAAATTGATTTAATTGATGAGTAAAGTTTCTTTACACACTGATACTTTCTTTGATGTAATGATGAAATAAAAATATCTCTTGAAATCATGAAGTTTTGGAGCTGAGGAACAAAATATTCTTTCAGAGTAATTTTTACCATAAGATAGACATTAAAAATCTTGTGTGGAGCCTGTTTCCCAATTCTCTCATAATTACTTTAATGATTCCATTTTCTTCAGGCTTTATTTTCCAAGGAAGTTTGGAGATGATCCCTTTTGGTATTCTTATTAAGTAAATAAGCCAGCAAGGGACAGCACTTGCTGCCAGTCCTACATCGGGGAGTCTTGTGAATCTTGGCAAATGAGTCATTCCTTTCTCCACTGGCTTTCTGAACATTCTCATTGTCCCTGTCAGTGTGATTGTGGTTAACAGTTATTACCGCTAAGAAAGGCAATGCTTTTGAAATTCATTGGCAACTGCTGAATGGGAGCCATCATTTTCTGAGAAAGAGAAGCTGCATATTACAGTATTAACTATAATAGCAACTGAAAAAGAAATCAAGGACTGGGTGATAGGATAGGAAAAATGGTGATTTCCATTTAAACAACTTTGTTTCAAGGGATTGCATTGCTGTATCATTTGGGAATGGCTAAATGTAAAAGTTCTGACATTTTAATTGAAATCTATATCTGCTCTAATCTTTTATCCCTCAAATTTGTGCAGGTAAATTATCAAAGGTAAGTCAAATGTATCTTTGCCAAGCTTCACCTCATCCTCATTCCTCTCACTTCTCTTTTTTCTCTCTTTTCAAGGAATAGTTTTCCTACTCCAGCAAAAAGCACCAGGTGGCATTTAATACTTAACATCAGAAACACAAAAACCCAACTTCCTTAACTCCAGATATAATCAACCTGCAGACTTTGGCAATTTTTAACTCTTATATGTCTTAGATTTATAGTTTATTACATCATCAATGCTACACTTTGTTTACCAAAGTTACTAACACCTTTAACTGAATGTTTACAAATATCCACTTAACTTAGAACAATGTGGAGGAGTTACTAGAAGACTAAGTTTCCTTTTTCCTTTAAATTTTTCCCTTTTTCCTATTTAAGTTTATAAATATCCATTTAACTTAGCACAATATGGAGGAGTTACTAGAAGACTAAGTTTTCATTTTTTCTGATTTAACTAGATCCAGTTATCATTTCATCTACAACCTCAATATATTTAGTTTTTTTAAAATTCAAACTCTTTATTGGTACATTATGAATATACATCATCATCACATTCAACACTGAGAGTTTGTACCAGAATATGACATGACTTGATTCTCATTTTTTAGTTTTTTGAGATAGAGTCTCACTTTGTAGTTCAGGCTGGTCCTGAACTCAATCTTGAACTCAGCAATCCTGCCTTATCTCCTAATTGCTGGGATTGCAGGCACCAACCCGGCACTGTGGTGCATGGCGCTGATTGCTGGTGGGCGTGAGTCTTGTTGTTTGTAGTTAACAGGGATGGAAACAAGAACACCACATTTGAAAGGCAGGTGCTTGAACCATTAAGCTAAATCCTAGGCTCTACAACCTCAAACCTTCACTGGCTTCCCAGCAATCTTAGACTAAAGATCATGGTACTTACAGTGACCCACAAATTTAACTATGGTCCTACTAATCCCTCACTAACCTCCCTGTCTAACCTCTTGTTACATTATTATCTCCTTGGTTTTTGGTTTTCCAGCTGCAGTGATACTTTTTTTTCTATTTCCATAAGAGCTGATATTCCACCTTCCACAGGGCTTTTGTGTATTATGCATATCTGAAATGTATAACACAGCTGCTTGATATTAAAAATTATCACCTTATTTTCCACACTTTATGTTTTGCAATAGTCAAGAAATAGAAATAAACTAAGTGTTCACTGAGAGAAGACTGGAAAAAAGAAGTGGTGGGGCACGTGTGCAATGGAATATGGCCCACTTTAGGAAAGATGATCCTGCAATTTATAACAGTATGCTTGACTAGAGAGGATAGCATAGCTAATTAAATAAGCCATACAGAAAAAGGAAAATACAGTGGAATCTCACTTATGGGTGTAATCTTTTAAAAAACAAACATATATACCTAGGGCTTACAAACATCCCTTACGTAATCTGTTCCTCACTCCTGGTGTTATCTTCTTCCAGCTAATTTTATTCACTCTTCCTATTTCAGTGCAGAAGTCCTCACGTCAGACAGGCCTTGCAGAGTCACAGCTCGATGTCACATGACTTGGACAGATGCTCAGCGGAAAAGTGTTTTGTGAGTGTGTAAGAAAGATGGCAAATAAGGATTGCCTCTCTGACTCAGTAAGGGGGAGGGGCAGCCTGAGATGCTACTGAGCTCTCTGAGGTGGAGCGAGGCCCCCATGGGAGGGATGCAGTCATCGATTACTGATGTCTCTCTCTGGGGCAGGAGGCAGGGCTTTGGTTGGCCTCAAGTCCACTGTGTTTTCTTTCCCTGTCTCTACCCTAGGGATTTGGTTGCTGTTATACAACAGAATAATAAATTGATATCTGAGCTGGGTTTTCTTTATTTTTCTCAATCTTATTCAGTCTCAGTTATCACTATACATTTATATTTGGAAGTTCACTGAGATCTGTAACACTGGAATCTATTTAGTAGGTAGGATAGTTGGTTATATATGCATATATACATGCATATAGTTGGTTATATATGCATATATATATACATGCATATATCTATGCATGTATATACACACAAGTATACACATATATACACATACATAAAATATATGCACACATATGAATTGTCAGACCTTATAAATATAGACTGAAGGTGTGCTATCAGTTTGTGAATGTTAATAAAAATTTTAATATAAATTCAAACAGAAATACACTCAGATTCTAATCTAGAGCAAGAAACCCACTCACTCTGTGCAAACTTTGGAGGATTGTCATTGACATCACTAAGAGTCACTGTGAGGGTCGTGGTCCCAGAGAGGCCACCAGAATGTCCACCCATATCTTTGGCTTGGATAACAACCAGGTATTCTTCCTTGGCTTCTCTGTCCATGTTGGGAAGGGCAGTTTTTATAACAGCTGTGGAAGAAAAACAGAAAAATGACTGTAAGTCACTGAGCCCCCCTAGCAGTGAACATGTCAGCATCACAGACACACTCATGGACACACACACACACACACACACACACACACACACACACACGTGTATTCATACATCATCTCCCTTCAGACCATTTCCCTTTTTCTGTGGAGATGTAACTGGTTCATATCTCTGACACTAGCACAGAGAAAGTTTGTATTCACAGCCTTATGAATAACTTGGAAAGTACATTTTATAATGCATAGAAGAGAACTTGCAAAAATAGATACTAGAAAGTAAACTGCCTACCAAATTAAAGTATAAATCATAGAAGAGCCACTTTCACCCAGAAAAGCCTGGGAGTGAAAGAATCTTACGATTTATCACACACCCCAACTCTTGTAAAAGATGAGCAAATAGACAAATAGCTTGCAGGCTCTAAGGTCAAAGATAAATTATTCTGATGCACACAAAAGTATTAGAAAGATGAGAGAAATAAATTCATTATTAGTATCAACTCAGACAAATAAAAGAGAAATCAGACTGAGTACAGTCCAGTATCTAACTCCTAAGGTACTGCTTAATGGCATTTATATTTTTATGACTCAGTTACATCTGTAGCATGAAAGTGAAATACCTTTTAGAAAAATGAGGAAATACACACAAAAAAAAAACCAGTGAAACAAAAATCATGAAAATAAAACAATCATTTCTAAAATTTTAGTGTCTTCTGAATTATTTTTAGTTTTGTATGCTTCTGTTTCTGTATAGCTTAATATTTTTATGAAATGTGTCATCTGCTTACATACTTCTAAAGCTATGTTTAAAATATTTATTTAGGTTTCTTCCTGAACTCCTACCTTTTCTTCTTAGACAAATATCTCTGACATTCTGCGATGTATAATTCTACAGCCATTAGATGAGCATTCATATAAAGATGCATATATTGATATAAACACTTACCACAGATCTGAACATAAGAATTTTCTCAAACGTATTTTCGAGTATCTCTCTTCCCAATACAAAATGGTTACCTCACTGCTTTTTATTGAATCATAATTTTTGATTGTTTGAAGGTGTTATAAGTAGTTTAGGGTTTTCCACTTAATGAGTATTCCAGGTATTTAATTTCTTTCCATTTCAAACATCTACAGACATATTATTATTTTGATACTATACTTTTCTACTGTTTACATTTTTATCTAACTTAGCTTACATGTATCCTTCATTCTATTAAACTAATGAAGAAACTATTATGGTTATCCTAAAATCTTCTTGTTGAATAGATGTATATTACATCATTGGTTCAAGTGATAAGACATGGTCCAGATTGAAAGTAACTGTCTTTTCTCACTCCTAACTCCAGAAAAACCATAAATATTTAATTCAGATTGAGGCTCAGAGAACTTGCAAAAATAGATACTAGAAAGTATCTATTCCCTTAGTCACTTGTGAAATTGTAATCTTCTCTCTTTCTCTCTCTTTTTTTTTTTACTTATATACCTTAATTAAATCATCTGTCTGTAAAAGGTTTTCAAGGAGTTCAAGTTCATGAATTATTGGAGGAGCAACCAAGGCACTCCAAGGTACTGGAGTGACCAGGAAAATCTAATCCTCTGAGCGAGGAGCAGGCTGAGAGAGCTGTGCCTTGGTACTGCTTTATTAGACATTGACATTTCTTTTACATCAGGGTTTCCCACTTGGGGAGGACACACATGGACAGTCCTGCTGAATAGGAAACATTTAGAGTAATATGATAATATTTTTAATATGATAATTTGTTTCAGGATATGAACATATCATAACGCGGAGATCATACCCGTGTGGTTGAATAGGAAAATGATAAGAGTAGAAATAGAGGAACCATTTGGATTTGGGTGATTATAAAGAATGATTGAGAGGAAAACAGATGAGAACAAATGCAGCCAGAATGACAGTAACACACCCTCATTGGACAGCTGAGCTGCCAACTCAGCTGAGCTGCCAGGAGTATATATATTCACAACAGAATATTTTCACTATGGGTCTAATTTTCAGCAGGAAATATCAGAAAATTTTCTTACTCTCATCATATTTTACATGACTGGCTGTAAAGTTTAGGTACCTCTATATTCTAAGGTCGTTGTCAGCTGAGGTCATTGATTGGACTTTGAAATTTGACCACAGAGCTTCAGTGGTCACAGGAAAATGATGGAAGTCCTAAGGTAAGCAGCATACCTCTCAAGATAGTTAATGAGATCATGTTTGTAAGCGAGACCTCTTTCAGGCCGAGTGGAGAGACTCCTATAAATTCCTTATGTTCAGAGCACATTAAAACAGATTCTCGACACTGTTACATATTACGAGTATGGGATTTTTAAATCAATTCAATTTCGAAATACAGAATGTTGAGGTTAGTTTTGGAAAACTGGTGTATGAATTCAACAAATGTTGGTCCTTTTCAATTTCAATACACCTTTTTTTCCTTTTATTCCCACTTCCCCTTGATCCTTCTCCTATCTCCAGAAGTCTCTCTTCCAATGTTCTATGTCTTCTAGTTTAGAAAATAAAAACTTTTTCAAAAAATCCAACTGTGATATCTCTCAAACACTTGCAATTAAAATAATTTTGTGACTCAGTTTAAAATAGCATAGCTGGGTTAGTGTCAGTGAGCTATCAGAAAAAGAGTGAAACAATCACAATACAAGTATATCAAATAGAATAAGAAATGTTCCAGGGGTCTTTTAATCAGAGAAGTTATGCCTCCAAACATGGAGATATACAGTTTCTTAAGATTTTGATAAGTCTGATTCCCCTTATGACTATTCTCTAGTAATTAAAGCAACAATTTTGATTTCTTATCTTTATTCTCATATTTAATAGCTTTATCATTAAAAATATGAAATCTCTAAAGACACATTACTCCACCCTGTAAAATGAATATAATAGCCACCATCTCGTAGTATGTTTACTAAGGTTATGTGAGATTTCTTATTCAAAGTTCTTGGCATGTAGAAGTTACCTGAAAATGCCATTTCCCATCTTGGTTCCTCTTGCCATGCAACAGCTGACTGAATGCTTGGGTAGATGGTGACAGGGGTGCCAAGTATTTTCCAATTGTTCCTCTGATAGATCCATTGTCTGCCCTTGGTACTTAGTCTTGGCATGAAAGAGGGATCTTAACATAATTTTCAAAAAATTTTTTTGGCTTTTTAATTCTCTGTTAGGCTACTCTACTACAGATTAATTATCCTGGAGATTATAGGAGTGAATCAGGATAAGACTTAAGACTCTCCAAAGTTTTTCCTTCCATGTCTGTCCATCCCATGTTAGGCTCATTATGAAGAGGCATTGGTTACAGAGTGACTCTGACTCGCATCTAGTAATCCTCCAACCCCTGACCCTCTCCATGCAGGAGTGATGATGGTTCTTCTCCTGTCGGTCTCGATGACAGGCTCTCTCAACTGGGTCATGCTTCTGTCATGAGTTTCTTTTTAAACTCTCTCCAGTCCTTCCATTTCTAGCAAGACTCTAGACAATACAGTTACAATAGAGGTTTGGCAAAGTTCTAAAAATGTTGCCAGCATGTTGTTGTCACGTAAAGCTATGGCTTGAAGCATGTCACCATGACAAGGCATGAGGGGCAGAGGCTACTTCCATGGAAAGCAGGGCAGATGCACATTTCCTGATCTGTCAAATGAGACCAAGGCTGACTCAGCTAAGCATGTTATGCCAGACGCCCCAGCTGGGAAGCTGTATGGCCAGAAGTCTGTGCGTTCTCTTCTCTAACCTCAGGAGTAGGTTCCTGGGTTTCTCAAGTGGGGAGTCTCTCCAAGTTTCTTCAGGACAAGCAGCCTGCTTAATTGGCTTCAGCTCAAGCTGTGTAATGAGCAGCCCTTGCTTTGCCTGTGCCTGCTGACTCCCTTCTCAACCCCACAGTTCGCAGCAACTCATTAGGAAAAAAAAGACAAAACTTCAACAACTTTTTTTTTTTCAGCCACCTTGTGGCAATCAAGGGAGTGATCGGAGGAACCACAAGTGCCCTTGATCTTTCCATTTTTCTCTTTCTGTTGAGTCTTAGCTAAACATGTCACTTGACATTTTCATTCCTATTACAAGGGAGATCATTTCACATCCATAGATACTGCAGGACATTGATAAACTCCTAAAGTGGGTGGTTAAAATTGTCTGAAAAGTCTCTTATATTTCTTTCCCCATTGTTTTGGCTCAGATACTTCCTAACACATTAATAGCTTTAGGCTGTTTGTAGACAAAAGAGAGATCTTCCCTATTTTTAAAACCACTGTTTGTTATTTAGCACTGGCTAACACAGTGCAGAAAATATAGTAATTAGGGCATGTTTTTTTTTTCCTCCTCTCGGATTTGAGAAGTCAAAAAATTTGGCCTATGGATACTAAAAAGTGATTTAAACGCTCAATTAAACACTATTTCTTATTTGTTGCCAAATTTTATTTTAAATAGGCAAATAGGAGATTGCTACTATCTTTGTGCTTAACACACAAATTTAAAACACTTCTGATGGCTCTGAATTTCATAGCTTTCCATTGTTCAGGATGAATGCGTCCTTTTTCATCACAGTGGTCAAACAACAGTGAAGGGCATGCCCCCTACAGGCTTATGGTAGGACCTTCTTGATGGCCAACAACATATTGAGAAGCTCATGTGTATTTAATCTTCTATCAGACCAGCTTGTTAACAATGTAAGGTTTTTAATATTTCAACTAATTCTATGACAAAGCAATTTTCTACCCTTGTGAAGTAAATACAGTTCATTCTGGATATTTGCTAAACTCATGATAAAGAAAATCAATGTAAATTACTTTTTAATGCACAAAAATTCCAGGATACATTTGAGTGGATATAATTAGAATGTCTTATTACACTGAGGGTCTTTAATTTTCATAAACTTTCAGCTCACTAATAGCTACATATTTTAGATATGGACTCTCTTATAAATAACCAGCCTCGTTACAGAACTACTCCACCACAAGCTCTTCCCTGAACATAAAGGACTCTAACACGCTACCTTAGAACAATTTAAATCACAGAAAGCCTTGAAGGACTCTCTGAAGCTTTAGCTGACGGAAACAGGAATGAAGCGATTCACCTATAGTTTCCCTGCTACTCTGTTTAAAAATCTAATCTAGTGAGATAATTAATGAGAACATGCCATGCTCCATGATTTTAATTCAGCGGAGATTTGAACTTGGTGCTAGAGAGCAGAGGTAGAAAGCTGAGGGGCTGGAGGGGGCCCCTGACTAGAAGATGAAATAACCAGGAGGGCTTCTTGCTCAGAAAACAGCAGCCATTACCTTGCTGTCATTTGACTGATGTGCTTGATTCTCTGGCATTTAAAAGTTTTATTTTGTCTTTATCCAATCAAGTAGAGATTTCCCCAGTGCAAAGTTGAAGACCAGAAATCGGAGACTGGCCTAAACTCTCCCTAACAGTACGCAGCTGTTTCCGACGACTCATCATGCAAGGAGTACTTCTGATTAGAATAGTTTCCCTCATCTCAAAAACGTAAAACTTATGTTGGTTTTTTTTCTCCCTATTGTCTTAGGCATTATCATTTGAGAAGCATTTTGTGTCTGTCATGAAGACTTCTTTTTATAATTTCTGTCCCATCGCCAGATTGAGAGGCCTCGCAAGCAAGCTGAGGAGATGCTGATTAACTCTTTTGTCATTCTGAGGACTGATTACTGTAATTCACTCCTTGTGGGTCTCCCAGATTGCGCTGCTCTGAGACTGCAGTTGATGTAAAATGCTGTGGCGAACTCCACTTCTGAATAAGTCTTGTTGAACATATTATCCCGGTTATAAAACCAATAGCTTTGTTATCCCCAGAAACTTGCCAGTTCAGTGTATAGTTATTATCTTACTATCTGTAAGGGAGTGTCGTTCACTTAGAAGGTTAAATGGTACAGATTGATGAAGGCAAGTCCTTTGGGGGGAGGGTCTCATATATGGTATCCAGGCTGCCTGCTACTATGGGATGTGTAGATTGTATCAGTCACAAAAGGTAAAAGCTAACTGGAGACTCATGCTTCACAGAAATAGCAAACTTCCACACAGACTTTACAAAGGGATAGTGCTACATTTAGGTGAATACATTAGACAATGAGTCAGCCTCTTCCATGTTAGGCAAAGAAAAGTGTGCTTCTTTTTCTCTGTGACTAGTATCTTATACACTGGGCAGGTAGATGGACTGAAGTACGTATACAGAATGTGAACAGCTTTGACTTGGAGAAACTGCCTATCTGAATAAGTATGTTCTTATCATTGGACCCTAAAAAAAAAGTGCCTTGATCGTTTGTAAGTACCTGGAAATGACTTAAAATGCAGGGGTATATTTGCACAGTTTAGGTAAGAGTATTGTTCTAGTTTATATAAGGTACGTGAGCCTTTATGTACTTGAATATTCACACAGCATCTTGCTACTAATGCAAAGTCACTGTATGAACCAGTATCTCCGTAAAACAGAAGAGTATCGCTGGAAGTACATCATCCAATCAATCAGGAAGCAAAAGCTTGATTATGCACTTGAACCAAAAAATTTTTAGGGGTTCTTTCAGGGTGGATGTTAGGAGCTTATGCTTACAGGGCAGGCATGGTGTCACTGAGTTAAAACGCTGGCCTGAACTAAATATTTTTAAAACTAACATTTTATTTTTAGAAAATCATAGCATATTTATTTTCCTGATTCTTTGAGTGGTTAGGTTTAGTTGTTCACTTTTCTATATATAATTTTTAAAGAAAAACACTTTTTAGCAGTAAAGACACTAAATTAGCGATTAAGACTATAGAAGTCAGAGGCTTCTGATTTTTAATACATTAAGCATGCATTAAAAACTATGTTGCAAGGATTTTGTAGCAAAATAAAAATGTTTACAACCATTGTTCAATTTTGTCTGACATAGTGTATATCATGTTCCTACTATGTTATAATAGTGCATACAAATTTGGAAGGAAATATGAGCAAATGGAATGTGTAATTTGAGGTGTCTGTGGGGGAATTTAGGGTATATTGCCATTTATTTCCCATGACTCTGATAGAAAGTACAGACTTTTATGTGTTAAAAATAAGTTATGTAGTTAGATGACAGCTTATTTCAGTGGAACAGTACAGGGCATGTGATTGTGGGCAGGTCATTGACCTGAGCTTCACTATGCTGAGTGTAGCTCTGAGCTTCTCAGTTTCAGTTAGGCATGTCATAATATGAAAAATAAAAATATAAATGTGTTACTGTATAATACACACAGATATATGCATGTTGATATATATACATATATTTTGCATTTATTCTTGCAATATATACATATTTACATACATATATGCCACATATATGAACAATATATATATGAAATAATATATAACATATATGAAATAATAAATTTAATTATCAATTCAGTGGTAATAATTAGCACAAATACTTATTATTTTTTAAATTAGAAACAAGATAATATAAAATATGAGCATCTGTACCAATTTCACATTGGTTACCAGGTAAAAATAATTTTTCTTCTGCATTCAATTCTGCGTATGATTGGTCTCTGGCATATTTTACTACACATTTCTCAACATCTGCCCTTGATTCTCTGGGCACCGTCCTTTCTTCTGGCTTGCACACGCACTGAGGCCTCTGTGGTTTCGTGCAGAGAACACAGCCCAGACCATTCTTCCCTTTGTTACACCTCTTAAAATTCTCTTTACCCTTTCAGGCCCAGCACTGGCATCTCATCAGCCAAGAAGCTTTCCCAGGTGGAACTAATTACTCTCTTCCTTTTGATCCTATGTACTTTTGCTAAAAACTTGTTTATAGCATTTATTTCATGCCACTCTTCCATTTTGCTACCTCTCTTAGTGCTTCAGCCTCTCCTGATACAAACGTCCTTATAAGAAACATTGTCTCACTTATCTTTCTATGCTCAGAACTGAATAGATACCCAGTAGGTATTCAAGAAACATAGAAGAGACACTAATATAAAGAGGAAACAGAATGATAGGAGATGATGAAAACTGAGAAATGAAGATAGGGAAAAAGGTCAATTAAAACTTTTCCAAGATGCTTTGGGAACTCAGTTACTGAGTACACAAGCACTTGAGGAACACTAGCGATTTCATGTCTCCAGGGACCACAGATGTGCAGACAGTGTTCCAAGATCACAGAGCTACTGAATATTAGGATTTGACCTCACATCTTACTGTCTTCCAGGGTCAAGGGCTATTCCACAGAGCAACAACCCACAAGTTACTGTGCCAGAGGAAAAACACCTTTCAGGGAATGTCAGTGAGTCTGAAGAATAAAGAACTCAGGGATGCTCAGTGTTTTTCTTAGACATTTCTTAATTGACATTTGTGTTACTAATTAAATGTCTTCTGCATGAAGTTGTGAAGTAGTGTTCAGATATGTCAGATGTTCTCAAAAGTCTTCAAAAAAGAAATGGTGCTGATGGCCTAGCTATCTCAGTTATATTTTGAGTGTAATTACCTGGGGATATATTCATGAGAAAACAACTGCTTTGATACATGTACTTTACCAATGAGTGATGTTCTAGTCTCTCTTGTAATTTTTGAAGTTCCATAGTTATTTATTTCTCCGAGCAAATATATTGTTATGACATTCAAATTCTTTCAGAATAGCTATTAGGGAAACAAATAATCTCCCAGAGTTCTAAAGTGCAGTGTCACATGACTACTAGGGGTTAAGAACATAGCTCAGTAGTGAGAAAATTGTGGGGCAGGATCACCTAACCTGTGCCTGAACAAAGATGCACATAATAGTCCCTACTATCTAGGTTATACAATCTGAATGAAATAATACACTCTGCTTTTTCTTAAAAAAAAAAAAAAAAAAAATCAGGGGCCGGGGATTCAGCTCAGTGGTTCCGGCGCCTGTCTTGCAAGTGCAAGGGCCTGGGTTCGATTCCCTGGTAACCACATAACAATACTGGGCGTGGAGACCCACACCCAGGAGCAACCAGTACCACATACCACAGTGCCGGGTGTGGTGGCTCACACCTGTAATCCCAGCACTCGGGAGGCAGAGGCAGGAGGATTGCTGTGATGTGAGTTGGAGGCTGAGCTCAGGGCCAGCCTGAACCACAAAGCGAGACCCTGTCTCAAACCCCCCCCCCCCAAAAAAAATCAACCCCATAAAGTGCTTAGTAAGATGTAAGTTTAACAATCACTCCCATTATCAAAGCAGCTTAAGGAGCCTCTTTAACAAGTGATATTTTTCATATAGATTTTCCATGATCATTCTTTGCATGTGCTGCACCATTTGGATCAGAACAATTTTTTTCCTACAGAACAGTGAGCTTGAAAGATTTAAATGAGATCAGTGAGAATCACTCGTGTACCTCAGTGTGTAAGAATTGGTTCCTTGGATGTACATTTCTTCTTTTATAATGGATATATACTGGGATGGAAATTCCATAACTTCTTATTGATCCTGTTGTGTAGATCAGAGCAATATCTATACCCATATCCATATGGAATAGCCTATGAAATCTTTGTTAATGAACCAACAGTTATGTCTCATTGATTTATTTTTATATGCAACATGCACAGTGATCTTAATGCATGATTTGTTAATTGTAGTCTTGAATTCTCCTCTTAAATAATTCTACCCAATGTCAAGCATCAACATGTGGCTGGCCAATAAATGGTACTATTCCACTTGACAGTTTTGAGATACACTAAAATATTTACAACTATTCCTAATCAGAATTAAGGTGAATGTTTTTCACCTGAAGTGAAAACATTTCCAGGGAATCTTCAATTAAATGGAATGATGTCTGTGAAGAACATGATGGCACTATTCTTTCCTCAAACCACGATTCCAATGACTCATTATATCTATAATAAGCATGGTTGGTTCAAAAAGCAAAATGAGAGTCACTGTAAAATTGGTTGATTTCTTCTAGCAATGTAAGACTTAAGTAGACAAGACAACAGGGTTGGAGATGGCATAAAACACACGTTTCCATGCAGCCTACTCAGAAGTACAGGCAGGGTTTGCTCTGAGACCAGGTAGATGCTATTTTCAACTCTCAGAAACTCCATGTCTTCTGCTAAAAAGAGATGGAGCCGCCCACCAGAATTTTAATGGGATAATACCTACCATAATTTACAAACTGTAGTGTGTGCTTGAAACAAATTGTAATCCAATCAGCTTTATCCTCAAATGTGAGAGGGGTCCTCAGTTTCCTCATACTTCAAAGGAATTGCTGGCCATAGACATCCATTAGACACACCATGTCATATTACTCACAGCTTGACAATACAGACAGGCAGGACATCGCGGTCAAAGAGCCCAGATTTAATACCACACCCTGGATTTGACTTCAGAATTTTTCACTTTCTGGTATTATGAGTAAACTGGGGAGTTTTCTTAATATCTCCTATGAAGTTCCAGATTTTTCTTCTGTTACGTGCTGACAGATTTTACTCTGGATTTTGTAAAGGACAATTGTTAAAAAGGAATACCCATAGAAAAATAGTTTGGTAATAATTAAGAATTATTAACTCTCTGATGAGTGTTCCAGCCATGACAGCTACCACTGAGGCTGTATGACTGTGCTAGAGCGTACGGCTGCTGCATCCAGCTTCAGGCACTCAGGGCAGCGATTTGCTCTTACTGCTCACACAGGGCAGAGGGCGCCACTACTTCAGCAAGAGCTGTGTTGAGGATGGAAGATCCTTCCATTAGTTAAGGTAGTGGCTTCCGCGGGCATCAACTATACACTGATGACTCGTCCAAGTTCTCCTCAGTAAAAATCTGGAGGTGTACCGACTAGAAAGAAATATGCTGGGGCAACTTGCCACTACTCCATATCTACTAGTTTTTCTTTGTCAGCCAGAGAAGTTTACAAGACATTGATATATACAGAAGTAACATGTGCAAGTAAGGAGAAGAATTACAGGTCAAGTCGTTTAAAATGCCGACACCTGGGGTTCCTTTACAGTAATTCATGGGCTGAGACCTCACTGCTAACCCAGGATAATCTGCTCCACTCCCTTGCAGTCCCTTTTCAGTCCAATTCCTCCCTCCACTCTATTGAATTTCATAAATTCTGGTTCTGAAATCTGCATTCTTCTTTGGAGGCAGAAGTTTCTTTCTTCCCAACCCAGTGACTTCCCTTCTTTCTTTCACATTATCTCTGAAAATAGAACCGCCTCCTCCTCCTTCTCATGCCTCTCCTCAGACAATGCTGCTGCATGATCTCCGCTTAATCCGTCAGGTGTCTGTGCAAGACTCATTGTCGGCGATTGGCACAACACTCACCTCCTCTTTTCTCTTTCTTATATTCACGGTTTTAGTGACTGTAGCCTTCTTTTTTATTTTTCTTTTTTTAACCTCTAAAAGTTATTTGTACTAGTGTAGTCAATACCTTTCAACTCTCAGTCACAGAAATATAAGGGCAGGTAGCACACATGCACACACACACACACACACACACACAATACTGGGCCTATTTCATACAGAAAAGAGAGAGGAAGCTAGATGTAAATAACTCAGAGGGCATAAGTCTATCATTCCACAAGTGTTCACAAAGCACTTATAGCTTATCCAACATCGCTTCGAGTACCAAGGATACAGCAGAGGACGGAGACGAGGCTAAACCTGACAATATTTACATTCTCAGGGAGATACCAGAGAGGTGGACAGCAATGTGTAGAACTAAATAAAAGAGAGCAGCCAGGCTTGCACTTACTGAAGTAGGAAGGCATAAGACTTTTTATTTGGAGAAAAGTGTCACTTATCTAACAAAAAAAAAAAAAAAAAAGAGGTATGTAGACTGCAAACCATTTATTACCAGAGGTTCTCGGATGCAGAAGCCATGCATTTTAACTATCAGTAACCATTTTCAGAAGCCATTTTAACTATCAGTAACCCCATAGCCTTTTGTGGAAGTTGCAGACCAGCTGTGACTGTTCTGCCGATAGAAAGGCAAGCACAGAGGAGTGGGTAGGCCTGAGATATGTCCAGTTGTACAGACCAAAGACAGAGTCAGAATTCCCACGAGACAAGCCAGAGATAATACCAGTGAAAATGCAAAGTGAAGTCCATGTGTTGGTTAACAGTTGTTAAATAGAGGATTAGTAAAAGCAGGCTTTTGTTAATACGCTGTTCCTTTAGTGATCATTATCAAAATACATCAGAGGATTACTTCTTCAACTAGAATGAGTGACTTAAGGTAATTATTCACTATTTTAATATGTTATAATAAATATATACACCTCTCTTTTCATAAGATTTTCAAAATAAACCTTTAAACATCATATGATTTTCCCCTTGCCTTTCACTACCTAGTTGTTAGCAACCTCTTCTAAGTCTCCATTCCCTCCTCCTT
The DNA here is from genome assembly GCA_004026965.1 of Petromus typicus. Lineage (NCBI taxonomy): Eukaryota > Metazoa > Chordata > Mammalia > Rodentia > Petromuridae > Petromus > Petromus typicus. The sequence goes on along the minus strand of PVIR01026794.1, from coordinate 5,566 downwards.
TCACTACTGTGGGTACAAATTAACAAACGCTGATTAGGTCCTATTTGCAAAGCTCACAGCCCCATTGGGGGTTATGTAGATCATAACAGGGATACCCTTGGCAGGTGGTGGCCCATGGTGACTATGTAGGTTCTGAAGTTTATCTGTTATGTTTCCTATGTTTGGTTGTCAGAATACTAATCATGTGAGCTACCACTTTCTGAGAAACCCTCAGCCAGATGCTGTTCTTACACAGCGCATGGCTGTCTAACTGACTATCTTCAGAGATAATCTCTGTAGATGTGCAGGAGAATGTCTCGTGAGAAAACACATATGATACAGTCAACGTAACTGGAGGCTAAGACAAAGGTGTGAACGTTTTCCAATGTGACACTTCTGCTTCGGATGACTTTGAAATGAACCACATACTCTTGAGTTCCCTGACGTGTTAAATGAAGAACATTATTGGTTCTGTCTCTAACCTGAGTGAAATACTAAATTGAGGAAATGAGTGGGAAATTTACTGAAACATAGATTTTTGTCACTTCTTTTCAGTATAGGTCAGTAAGTGATGTAAAGTGATGTCACCAATCAATGGGGTTACCATAGAGAATTTCCTAACTCCCATATACATGCCAAATAGAGACTTTGTGACTACATTTAAGTCACTTCATGTCTTTGAGTCTTTTCATGTGTGGAAATGACACATTTCTTTCCAGTGTGAAAGGACTTCACACCATAGTAACCGCTCTTGACTGGCACCCCAAATCTTCTCATTCAACCACCAGAGTCTCTTCTCGGGAGCATCTTACTGAGAGCACAAGGAATATAAACAAATTGACATTTCAAAAATGACTATGATTTGAATCTTTGTCCCCTCTAAAAATCATTTTGAAATTTAATTGCCACCAAAATAGGATTATGAAAAGTACTTTTAAGAGATGATGAGGCCAAAGGGGCTCTGCTACATAAATGTGTCAGTCGTATTACTGCAGAAGTGAGTTTCTTAAAAACAATAAATGTGATCCTCATTTGTCTCTGGTTCTTACTCTACCTTCGCCCTCTGGCTATGGAACACCTGTAATGCAGCACCAGGGCCCCTGCAAGGTGCTAGTGCCTTGATCTTAGACTTCCCCATACCTTGAACTGTGAGAAAGTATGTGCTGATTATAAATTACTCCGAATATAATGCTTTTTTGCAGCAGCACAAAATAGACTGAGACAGAAATTCTATAGAAGCCCTTTCCAGTGATGTCCTATAGACCTGTGTTGAAGATACCCTTGAGATAGAGGCTGGCCTTCCTCTCCTCTTCATCCTCAAGACTGTAACTAGAAGACAGTCCTCACAAGCTGGAGTGCCGCTGCCTTGCTTCCCAAAAACAAAGTGGTATAATTAATCTATGCCTGAGAATCATTCTGAATACTTTCGAATCAAATTATTGTTGTGCTTATTCTCACTATTTCATAAATACTTGCCCATGTGAAAATTCAGCACCTTGACATCTACTGAAATGACTCCACTGAAAAATGAGGCAAATTGACTCAGAGACAGGTGTTGCTGGTTAGTGAGGGGAAACACAGTCCTTTGTCAATGGGATGAGGACAACCTGTGCATCAAATATGCAGAATCGGATCTCCTAGGCTGGGAGGGGTGAGAGATGGCTCAGAAAGGCCATGTATGCTCCGACCACACAACCTGGGCCTTTTGGACTTATCCTGAAGACAATGAATGTGACTTTTCTGTATGAAATATATAAACAAAAGTGAGGTTTTTTTTTTTAAACAGATTCATTTTGACCCAGTGGCTTATGTTACCAACCATTTTTAGTGGTAATGTGGCCCACTCATGCTAATATGGATCTAGATGATTATATTTTAATTACTGCCTTTCAAGAGAAAGTTTTCCTTAAGTAAGTAAAAGAACTCAAGGAGTTGACTGGAAATTATGTACTGGATATTCTGAGTATCTCTATTTGAGCGCTCTAAGAATTCTGAACAGTAGCCCTGATCGTTTACCCTTAAGACTAAAAAAGAAAAGAAAACAGTACCTCAAGGTTTGAAATACATTAGTTAGGGTCATGCACCTAAGGAATACTGGGATGGAAGCTCAACCTGACTGTCTGCAGAGGTCGCCTTGTGGACCTTGCACATGTTGTCATCTCCCTTGACATTCTGTACCACAGTGCCACTGCTTTGATTCTCTTCTCTCGGAAACACTGACACTCAGTGGCTTAGATTTGGTAAAAAATAAATGTCTCTGTTTTACATTTTGCTTCCTTGCAAAAGGCTAGATTTTGGTTTTCAGTCTCTCAGTGAAAATCCTCAATAACTGTTTTCCAGATTGTTGGAAGCACACTGCTTTGTGTTCATATGAGATGCAAATGACATAAATCTTGCTGCTCAATGTATTTTACCCCAGTCTATTTTCATGTGTTATAGAAAGTGACATCATCTCTGAATACACCCCACCATGAACACTTGATTATTGCAATAACATCGAACCAGTGGATAGAAAATAAAACATGGTATTTTTAGTTTACTTTCTTCTGTTGAAGAACTCTGGAACTACATGGTCAGAAAAAGCACACAACCAGTCCTATATTCATTCACATGTTCTCAGTCTTTCAAATCTTTGTGTTTGTCACTCATAAAGCAAAGAATTTTAAATCTGTGACTTTGTAAACTTAGCAAAATATGCTCAGTAAAAATGCTACTTCCTTAAAAATCCAGATGCAAACCCAAATGATCTGACCAAAGCCCTAGAGCGAAGACAAAGTTAATTCTGTAAGGATGTTATGGGGATGCTCTCATTTTATAGAGAGGCAACTGAAGACTGGCAACATTCATCCCTATCTCTTTTGATTACCAATCATTTTACCTGCCTTACGGTCCTAGGCCAGGCACATAGTAAGAGCTTTCAACTATTCCCTTTTGTGTTGTCAATTTTATGTTCTGCTGAGGGTAAAATCAGGGAAACAAAATCTTCAGGTTGTGTCATTATGCAAATATAGTGTTTTTATTAGTAGTATTTTAATCACAGTTCAGTAGTCTAATTCCTGTATTTAAAAGATCCATAGGTGTCAGAGTGCAAGGGTGGTTTCTAGATAGGTAATACCATAGTAACAATATTAAAATTAATGAGATGGAAAGGAAAGCTCCAAAAATGTTTTGTCACACATAATGAAACTTTATCACTCATGGAAATTCTTTTTAAAGGAACTCTGTAGATTCAGATATATAGAGATATACATGAATATATATATGTATATATATAAATATAAATATAAATATAAATATAAATATAAATATGTGTGTGTGTGTGTGTGTGTAAAATTATAGCTATGCCTACATTTAGAAACTAATTTGACACTTCATCTCTGTTAACTTTGTCAATAACGAAACCAGAAATTTATTTTATTTTATTTATTATTTATTTATTTTTTTTAGGTTTTTTGAGACAGGGTCTCGCTTTTGTGGTTCAGGCTGGCCCTGAGCTCAGCCTCAAACTCACATCACAGCAATCCTCCTGCCTCTGCCTCCCGAGAGCTGGGATTACAGGCATGAACCACCACGCCCGGCACTGTGGTATGTGGTACTGGTTGCTGCTGGGCGTGAGTCTCCACATCCAGTATGGTATGTGGTTACCAGGGATCGAACCTGGGTCCTTGCACTTGCAAAACAGGCACCGGAACCACTGAGCTATATCCCCGGCCTGAAACCAGAAATTTACTAAACCCTAAATTTCTGATTCTCAAGATCACACAAGACTGCTGAGTTCATAATAAAACAATCATTTTAAATAATTCAAAGACAAAATTAAACAAAGATGATAAGAAACAGAGAAATAGATTTTGAGGAGATGAGTGTAGGTGAGGAGAGAGATTATGAGTGAGAAGAGGGTAAAAGAGAAATAAAAAGGAGGAAGATGCAATATATATATATGTTAATATATATATATGTGCATATGTGTGTATGTATATGTGTATATATATATGTATATATGTGTATACATATATATCAGATGTCGATATATATATATATATCAATACACATACAATGGATATATATATATATATATTTCAAATATGTACTAATACACTTTAAAAAGTTAAATAGTAAATTACACAAAACTACTTTGTACATTGACTCTATAATATTTAACTCATAATTTTAGTTATTTCTTATTTATATAGATGCACAGTTTTGTCCTGTCTATGAAAACTTTGACAACTCAATTGTTGTGTCTTTTAATGGTTCTAAGAACAATAGCTCTACACATGAGCTTGAAAATTCTGTTTATTCTACAAGTATTCATTTTAAAAGACACTGTTATAGATACGTAGTAATCACAGAATTTTTTAACTATAAGGGAAAATATTTTCCATGTTTCCAGTAATTAAACTCCAAATTTCTTTTCATGCAGTGGTGTATGGCAAAAATTGCCTCAGGATTGTGATTCTGTTGACACTGACTATTCTTTGCTTGTAGCTGGACAGAGGGCTCCTGTACCCAACATCGCTGAGTTATCCAACTCCAGAAGAATCCACACCAATATCAGACACATGTGTGTGTACATGAACAAACACACTTTTTAATATATAAGGAGTTCTAATGAAATTGCATCTCATAGACATTGATTAATCTTTCATAACTTTATGTAAACCACACTTCATGAAAGTTAAGTGAAAAGTACCCATTGTAGATGTGTCCCACATCTGAGGAAGGGGGATCACAAGTTCCAGCCCAGCCTGGTTACTTAAGGACTCTGTCTCCAAATTTATAAAATAGAAAATTATAAAAAGGAGAGCAGTTGTTCAGTAGACAACTTCTGGTGCATTCCCTACATACAAATACATAAATAAATAGTAAAATAAAATCAAAGTAATGAGAACCAATTTTTGTCCTTCTTTACTGAATGATTTTTAATTTGATAAAATGAAACTACACTACATTTCAGAGGAAAGCAATGCCATCATTATAGAAATGCAAAGAGCAGCTTAATTATTTACAGACACAATATAAAAGGTGGGAATAGTTCCTGACGCTATCTCATTGGAGAATAAATGTGTTTCTATGTGAACTCATCCCTAAGCCCTTCAATGTGACATTAGTGCATGACATGTTCATTAGTGCATGACAATATTACCTGTATTTTTTCAAATATTATGTGTTATTTTTATTGAACTAAAGGGCAATTCATGTAACATGAGATTTACAGAGACTTTGGTTATTATCACAGATACCTGCTTTTTAACATGAATCAATCATTTAATTTTATAGAGTGACATGACAGTGGTGAAATTTGGAATAACCATTATTTTCTTTTTTTAAAAAAAAATGGAAGGTCCGGGGAGTTAGCTCAGTGGTTCCGGCGCCTGTCTTGCAAGCGCAAGGGCCCGGGTTCGATTCCCCGGTAACCACATAACAATACTGGGTGTGGAGACTCAACCCAGCAGCAACCAGAACCACATACCACAGTGCCGGGCGTGGTGGCTCACGCCTGTAATCCCAGCACTCGGGAGGCAGAGGCAGGAGGATTGTGATGTGAGTTTGAGGCTGAGCTCGGGGCCAGCCTGAACCACAAAAG
>PVIR01026793.1:7885-23357 GCA_004026965.1 Petromus typicus | reverse complement strand
GGTTCAATCCCCGGTAACCACATAACAATACTGGGTGTGGAGACTCACCCCAGCGGCAACCAATACCACATACCAGTGCCGGGCGTGGTGGCTCATGCCTGTAATCCCAGCACTCGGGAGGCAGAGGCAGGAGGATTGCTGTGATGTGAGTTTGAGGCTGAGCTCAGGGCCAGCCTGAACCACAAAGTGAGACCCTGTCTCAAAAAACCTTAAAAAAAAAAAAATGCCTGAGGGATTTAGCTCAGTGGTTCCAGCATCTGCCTGGCTAGTGCAAGATCCCGAGTTTGGCCTCCAGTACACATACCACAGTGGTTATGCCTGTAATCCCTGCAGGTGGGAGGCAGAGGCAGGAGGATTTCTGTGAGTTCAAGGCTGGCCTGGCCTACGTAGTGAATTCGGGGCCAGGCTGAACTACGAAGCAAAACACTGTCTCAAACAAAAAAACCCCAAAAAAACTGTGTGTGTGTGTGTGTTCAGCTGAGTGTGGTGGTGCATGCCTGACGTCCCAGCTACTGGGGAGGCTGAGACAGGAGGATTGCTTATACTCAGGAGTACCACCAGGCAGCCTAGGCAACAGTAGGACCCTGTCTCAAAAAAAAGCATGTATACAACTTGTTTTGAAATAGTTCAGAAAAAAATTATATTCAACTTATAAAAATAGAGCATGTTTAAAAGAAAACATCAAAACAACATTCTGCAAGTCTCGATAGAAGGCTTGTTTTTCAGTGAGAATTCAACTTCCCTGAATGAAGCTTTGTAAAAGTCAAATGTTAAAAAACTGAATCAGAGTTGTTCAAATGGGAGGGGGAACAAGAGAGGATACAGGGGAAGTAAATGTAACTCCTATCGTGCTAGATGTCAGACACTCTGAGTTTATGTTCTTCAAAATCAAAGAATGAATTCTAAGGAACAAAATAGACTAGAGTAGGAAAATTTTCTTTTTTTATTTTTTTTAAGGTTTTTTGAGACAGGGTCTCACTTTGTGGTTCAGGCTGGCCCTGAGCTCAGCCTCAAACTCACATCACAGCAATCCTCCTGCCTCTGCCTCCCGAGTGCTGGGATTACAGGCGTGAGCCACCACGCCCGGCACTGTGGTATGTGGTACTGATAGGTGGGAGTGAGTATCCATGCCCAGTATTGTATGTGGTTACCGGGATCAAACCAGGCCAAATACTGAGCTAAATCCCAGGCCCCTGTTTATTTTATCTTTGTCTTAAGGCCTGGTCCACAGATAAACCTCCAGGCCCAGCCCATTTGTAATGTGTTCTCATCTTCCGCACTGACTCTGTCAAAGGCCTATAATATTTCTTCTCTCTAAAATAGGGGGAGAGAAAAGAGACTTAAAGGGAAAAAATGGAGGATAATAATGGAAACAGAGCAGTAAATAGGGAGGGGAAGAAAGGTTGTTGAGAGGGCAAGGGATGAGAGCCAAAAAATAAAAAAATAAAAAACAAAGAATTGCAGTATGTGGAAGCTAATCCCTGTAATTCCAGCACTCAAGAGGCTGAGGCAGGAGGATTGCCATAAATTCAAGGTCAGCAAAAACTACATAGCAAGAACTGCTCTCAAAAAACCCCCAATCAATCAATCAATCAATCAAGTGTATAACAATCTGAAAAAACACCAATTTGCAGATGCACTGAACTGTAATGCTCTACACTGAAAACTCAAATATATAAAAATCAAATGTACTGGTAAACAAAAAAAGTAAGTTTCAAAAAGATAGCACAGATAATAATAAGCAAAGTTGTAAGGAACTCAGTATCTACAATAAAAGATAGATAAGACTCTGTAGGAGAAAATAACAAAATTTCTAAGGGGAGAGGAAAGGGCCAAAGATCCTTCTGTATGATCTGCTCTGAATGGTCATCCTTCCCAATACCAGGGTTTAATACAGAATATTAATTAAGATCATAAGGTTGTATTTGTCAGTATTCCACTAGTTTTCACGGGTGTGCAGTATTTCCTTGGATAGAAAATAGATGATACAATTTATGGATTAATTTCTTCATGGAAATTTGGTCATTTATACTTTTGAGTGTCATGAATAAAGCTACTTAAACTGTAACTTAATTAAAGTTTAATACACAATTGAAGTTGTGAACATGTATGCACTGGTCTTTCTGTAAACTTTTATTTTGTTTATCCTAGATAAAGACCCAGGAGTAGAGTACTAAATTAAATGGGAAGTAGGTTTAACTCTTGCACCTATGAGTCATTTAAAAATGCATCATTTAATTTCCAAATATATGGTAACTTCTCAATAAATAAATACATAAATAAATAAATAAGGAGCAGTGGTTACTGAGGACAGGGCTTCACGGTAGAATGCTGACTGGCATGCCGAAGGTCCTGGCTTTGAGTACTTGAGTTGGAGCAATCCTCTTTCCATGGTATCTAGTTCAAGCTGGCCTTAAACTCACTATGTGGCATACACTAGCCTCAAACTCACTATGATTCTCTCGCCTCAGCCTCTCCAGGGCTGGGATTACAGGTGTGCACCACCACTCCAGGCCCCTCCATTGTTTTAAGAGAGGTAGAAAGTGAAATAACAAAACCCAAGAAATTCCCACAGCCCCAGGCCACAGTGCATGCCCATTAGATCCCCTAGCCTAGTTTTTAAAAATCTTTTCCATGGGCCGGGGATTTAGCTCAGTGGTTCCTGGCACTTGTCTTGCAAGTGCAAAGGCCTGGGTTCGATCCCCTGGTAACCATATACAATATTGGGTGTGGAGACTCACACCCAGCAGCAATCAGTGCCACACACCACAGTGCCGAGCGTGGTGGCTCACGCCTGTAATCCCAGCACTCGGGAGGCAGAGGCAGGAGGATTGCTGTGATGTGAGTTTGAGGCTGAGCTCAGGGTCAGCTTGAACTACAAAGGGAGACCCTGTCTCAAAAAAAAAAAAACCCTAAAAAAAAAAAAAAGAACATTTTCCTCACCAGAACCCTACTAAAGCTTTATAAACACGGACTGCATCTCATGTTTGTGATTTAACCAGATTGAATTCTGGGACACGTGTGCTCACTGACATCCCCCGACTTGGCTCCTGTCATCGTTTTTGTCAATTTTACCTCGATTCAATCAGGGCTTTATAAGTCTGAAAGCCCTGATTTAACTGTGTGCTGTGCTGTGCTTTTTTATTTTCCTGTCACCCTTGACACCTCTCTTCTGTTCATGCCAGACTTTCTCTGAGAACATCTGTGATCTTTAATAAAAGTAGCTGCTTTTCCTTTACCACCAGATGTACGCTTTGGAGTTCACTGTTTATAATATACGAGAGCCTTGATCTGCTGGACTCATTGTGTGGTAACAAAATCCTCACCAAAAAGATGTTATCAATAACAATATAAAGTACAAATAACAAGAAATGGTATTTGATATACAGTGAGGATGCAAATTAAACCCCGAGATAGCATCAGACAGTCAGTCAGAAGCGGTAATCTAAAAGATCTAAAATGTTGTGGTTGGAGTGTATGGAGTGTATCTCAGCTGTAGCGCAGTTGTCCAACATGTGCAAGGCCCTGGCTTGATATTCACCTCTGCAAAAAATAAGTAAAAAAAAAAAAAGGGTGAAATGTTGGTGAAGCTATTGAACAACTGGAATTTTACACATTGCTGGTGGAAGTGTAAAACAGCTTATACGGTTAAACATGCACCTACCATATGACCCCTAGTACTTCTATTTTTAGGTATTTACTTATGAGAAATGAAAACATACTTCTAAAAATTCTTGTACAAAAATGTTCACTGTAACCTTGTTTATAATAGCCCAAACCTGGGGGCCGGGGAGTTAGCTCAGTGGTTCCGGCGCCTGTCTTGCAAGCGCAAGGGCCCGGGTTCGATTCCCCGGTAACCACATAACAATACTGGGTGTGGAGACTCATGCCCAGCAGCAACCAGTACCACATACCACAGTGCCGGGCGTGGTGGCTCACGCCTGTCATCCCAGCACTCGGGAAGCAGAGGCAGGAGGATTGTGATGTGAGTTTGAGGCTGAGCTCGGGGCCAGCCTGAACCACAAAAGCAAGACCCTGTCTCAAAAAACCTAAAAAAAAAAAAAAAAAAAAAAATTAAAAAATTATAATAGCCCAAACCTGTAAACAACCCAAATGCAATTAAAAAGAGAAAGGATAAAAAATTGTGACTTATTCACATATTGGAGTACTACTTAGCAATAAAAAGAGATCTGCTTCTGATAGATTCAGTATGAGCAAATCTTAAAAATACTATGTTGAGTAAATATGACACAAAAGTATACCTACTATCTGATTTTACTTGTATAAAATCTGAGGACAAAACTAAGGTATGTTCATGAAAATCAGAAGGCGGGGGAAGGAGAGGAGCAAGAAGTGGTCAAAAGCGGAACGGAGGAAGGCCCGGGGATGCATCTCAGTATTATAGCATGTCCTTACTGTGTACCAGGCCCTGGGTACCATCCCTGGCACACCTGCCCCCACACTCAGGTAAAGTGAAGAAGGGAATTCTGAAGAGATGAAAATATTCCACATCCTGGCTGGATGTACACATTTACCAAAACCCACTTAAAAACTTTGCAAGTTACTGTATGTAAATAATATCTCAAGACATGTTTATAGTTTTCAATGTAAATTAATAGCCTTTGCTACACCAGGTTCCAGAAGTACACTAGGGCAGAAACTTGGGGATGGTGTTACTGATTCCAAAAATAGGTCAGCCACCTGCAAATGCCTACCTAGAAAATGGCTCTTTTGGGCCAGGGATTTAGCTTAGTGGTTCCGGCGCTTGTCTTGCAAGTGCAAGGTCCTGAGATTGATCCTGGTTAATCACGTACCACAACAGGCATGGTGACTCACATCCATCAGCAATCAGTAAGTACCACACACTACAACACCAGGCATGGTTGCTCACACGTGTAATCCCAGCACTTGGGAGGCAGAAGTAGGAGGATTGCTGTGAGCTTGAGGCTTGCTGGGGCTACATAGTGAGCTCAGGGCCAGCCTGAACTACATACAAAAACGAGACCCTCTCAAAAAAAAAAAAAAAAAAAGGAAAGAAAAGAAAATGGCTCTTTTGATGATCTGGTATCAGTTACCTCAATCTTCATATCAAACGAATGGAAATTATTTGTATTTGTTTCACAGTTGTGAACTAGAATATAAAAAAAACATTAACTTGACAACTGGAAGACCTGACTTCTAATGCTACCTCTACCACTTCCTGCCTTTGTGATTCTTGACACATCGATTTGCTTCTGAAAATTTCAATTCCTTTTTTTTAAAAGCAAAGTAATGATTCTTTCTTTATTGACCGTTGTGAAGATCAACAGAAAATACACATACACACGAATGAAAGCACTCTGAAATCTACAATGGAGAAGCAGATTGTAGCACAGCTGGGAGCCACAAAGATAATTGAAATAGCCTCCTTTTTATTGACTATTCAATGTATAAACACATACCGTCCATTTCACCTCTGGTCGAGCGAGTGGAATAAATCTTCCATCAAACATATGAGAGAACGGCCCATGACCTTAAAAACAAAAGCAGCCTTAAAACAAGAAAAATTTTTATAAATTGGTGCAACTCAATTCTTCAAGAAATCATTTTAGTATAACTTAAATATTAACAGAAAGTAATAAAATAAATCACAAAATGGAACAAATTCTACCTCCCTGTTTTGTAAAATGGACTCAGACAAAAGGACAGCTTTCTTTCTTTCTTTTTTTGGTACCAGGGACTGAACTCAGGACCTTACACTCCTGTGAGCAGGCACGGCACCACTGAGCTAAACCACCAGCCCTGACACATCCATGTTATAAAGAATGTTGAGAGTTTTATGTTGTTGTTTTTTATAATAAAATGAATGCCAAGAGCTGGCAAAGTACTACAGTAGTGTAGTGCTGGCCTAGCATGCATGTGGCTTGAGCTCATATACCAGAAATGCCCCTCCCAAAAAAGACCACGCAAAAACCAAAACTCTGTGACAGATGTGATGGTACACACCACTGATCCGAGTTACTCAAGAGCCTGAGGCAAGGGAATTACAAGTTTCCGGGAATTACAAGTTTCAGGCCAATCTGGCCAACTTAACAAGATCCTCAAAATTAAAAAAAATTAAGAAGGGCTGGGGTTATAGCTTAGGGTTCCCTAGGTTCAGCCCATGAACCACAATGAAAAAAAAAATTACCTACTCTAGGCAAGTAGCTCAAGTGGTAGAATGGTGCTTTGCACGTGCAAGGCCCTAGGTTCAATCTCCAACTTCAAAAATAAATAAATAAATACCTCCATCTTGTAAGCAGTGATATTGGTCCTACAGAAATCTCCAAGGGAACATGCATGAAAAGAGTGTTCTTTCCCTGAAGTACCTGGCATTTTTTTTGAGACAGGGTCTCGCTTTGTAGTTCGGGCTGGCCCTGAGCTCAACCTCAAACTCACATCACAGCAATCCTCCTGCCTCTGACTCCCGAGTGCTGGGATTACAGGCGTGAGCCACCACGCCTGGCACGATGGTATGTGGTATGTGGTACTGATTGCTGCTGGGGTGAGTCTCCACACCCAGTATTGTTATGCAGTTATAAGGGATCAACCCCGGCCCTTGCACTTGCAAGACAGGCACCGGAGGGCCGGGGATATAGCTAATTGGTTCCGGCACCTGTCTTGCAAGCGCAAGGGCCTGGGTTCGATTCCCTGGTAACCACATACCATACTGGGCATGGAGACTCACCCCAGCAGCAACCAGTACCGCATACCACAGTGCTGGGCGTGGTGGCTCAAGCCTGTAATCCCAGCACTCGGGAGGCAGAGGCAGGAGGATTGCTGTGATGTGAGTTGGAGGCTGGGCTCAGGGCCAGCCTGAACTACAAAGCAAGACCCTGTCTCAAAAAAAAACAAAAAAAAAATTAAATTTATTGGTACATTTTAAGTATACATTATTTTCCCATTCACTTCTGAGAATTTGTACTTGTACACGACAATCTTGATTCATTTTTCCCATTCCCCTCCCTTCCTCCAGCCCCTCTACTTCCACTATATACATATGCCTGGCTTCCACTTTTTCCTTTTTACCTTTACATTTTTTGTTTCCCTTTTGTGTTTTCCCTTGCCTCTCCCAGTTCCCCTTTCACTTTGAAGATTTTCTTCTTATTTCACAATACCCGTTGTGCATTTTGGACCTTATTTACACTTTCAGTTCCTCATAGTAGAGAAACGATACGGTATTTACATACGTATGTCCTATTTCTTTTTAGTTTGACAGCATCAGTAAATTGCCTGTCGAGACTTGTCAGCCTCCCAGACAGCTAGGATTGCAGGCACGTCCTAGCATACCTTCTCAGAAAGGCTTTCACTTAACTGTCTCCAAGACATTTAATATGGGAAATTCACTGAAAGGCTACAAGAAAATAAAATAGCAATGTTTTGTGTTTATGAATCCTTCTAGGGAGGGGCAGTAACACATTTTATATTAATGTCCATTGAAAAATTTAAAAACCGACTTCCATATTTCTCTTGATTAGTCGGATTTTTAAGATTGCATATAACCAATTCAGCTCCTCATGTAGCTTACCAAGATCATGACAAAGCCCGGCAATCTGAACACAGAGTATGTCCCGCTCACTTATCTGCAGCTCAGGTTGCTTTTCACACAGTTTATGAACTAGACATCCTGCTAGATACCCTACCCTGGAAGGAGAAAGGGAGGGAACGAGGGAGAGTGGGAGAGAGACACAGAGGGAGGGAGGACGGGGAAAGAGGGAAGGAGAGAAGTCATTCTTCTATTTGACATACTTCTGGAACTCAAGAAGCTCAATATATTTAGTCTATCTTAGGCAAACTTTACCAAATACTCTAATATAGAAAACACACATAAACACAATCTCTGAAGCAGGACCTCTGCCTCAGTATCACTTATTATTATGGAAATGCAAATCAGAGCCACAGTGAGATATCTCCTTACACTCATGAGGCTGGCCACTATTATAAAGACAGAAATTAACTTGTAATAATGAAGAATAACCAATGTTGGCTGGGATGTGGAGGAATTGGAACCCTTGGGTACATAGCAATATATGATGGTGCACTTGCTGTGGAAAACAGTATGAGGGTTCATCAAAAACACTGTTTTTAAATTAAAAGGAAAAATAGCATAAGACCCAGCAATTTCACTTGTGGGTACACACTCGAAGGAACTGGAAGTGGGGTCTTGAAATATCTGTACATTTACATTCATAACAGCATTATATCCACAACAGCCAGGAGATGAAAACAACCTAAGTGTCTATCAACAAATGAATGGATAAACAAAATGTGAAATAAACATATTTGTACAATGGAATATTATTTAACTTTAAGAAGACCAGAAGTTGGTTGTGGTGATGCACTTATAATCCCAGAATTTAGGTGGCTGAGGCAGGAGGATCACCATGAGTTTGAGGCCAGCTTGGACTACATAGTGAGACCTTGTCTCAAACAAAACAAAACACAAAGAAATTCCATCTGGGATAAACAAAATAAAAAACCTACCATACAGATAAAATTACACACAGAAAGATAAAGCTCTGTAGCAATAGTCACTTAGAAATGCTCAGAAAAGGGCCGAGGATTTAGCTCAGTGGTTCCGGTGCCTGTTTTGCAAGTGCAAGGACCCGGGTTCGATCCCTGGTAACCACATACCATACTGGGTGTGGAGACTCACGCCAAGCAGCAATCAGTACCACATACCACAGTGCCGGGCGTGGTGGCTCACGCCTGTAATCCCAGCACTTGGGAGGCAGAGGCAGGAGAATTGCTGTGATGTGAGTCTGAGGCTGATTTCAGGGCCAGCCTGAACTACAAAGCAAGATCCTGTCTCAAAAAAAAGAATGTTATGCTAAGTGAAATAAGTTAGTCGTAAAAAAAATGTAAGATGAGGTACTTAAGGGTAGTCAAATTCATACAGTCACCACGTACAACTGTGGTTGCCTGGAGCTTGGAGAAGGAAATGGGAAGTAATTCATTTTGGCTTTTTTATGTGCGTGTGTGTGCTTGTTTTTTTGTTGTTGTTTTGTTTTTTAGACAGGGTTCCACTGTGCAGTTCAGATTGGTGTGAACTCAGCCCAGCTTCAAACTCACAGTGATCCTCCTACATTAGTCTCTTGAGTGGTGGGACTACACGTATACGCCATCACGGCCAGTGGGAAATTATTTAACAGGCATAGAATTTATCTTGACTGGGAAGTTGTTTAACTGAAATATGGTTTTAGTTTTCAAGATGAATTGATTGCACAACCGTATACATGTGCTTAAACTAATGAACTATATCTTCTGCTGTTTTACCAGAATTTTATTTTTTTGGTTTTTTGAGGCAGGGTCTCGTTATATAATTTGGACTGGCTGTGAACTCACTATGTAGCCCAGACTGGCCTCAAGCTCCTGGCAATCTTCTCGCCTCAGTCACCCGAATGTGCGTATTACATGTGTGCACCGTACCTGGCCCATCATTTGTTTGTTTGTTTGTTTTTGAGACAGGATCTCACTTTTTAGTTCAGGCTGGACTTGGACTCATTTTGTAGCCCAGGCAAGCCTTGAACTCACAGTAATCCTCCTGGTGCCCGGCTCTAGGCCCACAAATTTTAAAATAGCAGGAATCTCTACTACAACACAGAGTGAAGATGAAGTACCTAATAGCGAGGGGAGTGGGTCAGAGGGAGAGGGCCATTAGCATTGAGAAGTTCTGGGTCTGGGCTTATTAATCTCTGGCACCATTAAAAAGAAAAGAGAATGCTTAACAAATGTTGAATGCATTTTAGCATTTCTGAACATAGTGTCTAAAAATAATACAATCATTTTTTTCCCATGGACTCTTGAGCTCCAAGAAGGTTCAGCTCTTTTGAACTCTGAATCCTCTTTCTCTCTTGTTTCTGGTTTGTTGGGGTCTAGTAGATGTTCAATTAGTATTTGTTAAAATTTGACGGTAGATACATGTGGCTTAATTATAAATATCATAAAAGAAAGGCTGGGGATTTAGCTCAGTGGCACTGTGCCTGCATACAAAGTGCAAGGTTCTGAGTTGGATCCTAGTACCCAACCAACAACAACAAAATTATAAAACAATACATGCATCTATTCGGAGTACTCATACTGTGAGTACTTCATGAAAATCTAGAAAACGACCTAGTTTTTCCTTGCCCATCTCCTGGCTCTATACTTTATAACAAAAACTAAAGTCTCATCTCACTCCCACTGTATTTAACAGAGGTGCCTGCCACCTTCTCTTTGGCATATGGCCGCTTCCCCAATGTACATACCATTAGATTTTATATAATATCTAGACACACATCTTTTACCCAATTGACCTCCTAATAGATATTTTAATTACCCTTCCAGGAAAGACTTGAATGGTTTAAACCACACACAAAATAAATAAAATACTGTAGAGCAGCTAAGTCAGAAGCCTGTTTTCTCAACAATAAAATAAGGATATTATCATTTGGTAAAACTAGTCTCTAAAAGATAACATGAAACAACTATTTCCTTTGAAATAAATAGCAGAGATAATTACTGAACTTTTTTTCTTGAGAAGGGTCTCACGTTTTGCCCAGGCTGGTCTCAAATTAATGGGATAAAGTGATCCTTGTACTCCAGTCTTCAACAAAGGAGGTGGGAATATATACGCGAGTCACCATACCTGGCTCGAGAGGATAATTAAAAACTGCAGGTTCTCCTTCTGTTCTTACCCTAGACTATGTTCAAATCGATTGTGTGAAGCTCCCGGAAAAACATAGTAGCCGCCTCCCAATTGTTTAATATATCGAAGCCGCTGAAATTGAGGTGTGTCAATGATTCGGATAAGAAGAGGGTGCAGCTCAATATGGCCATGGATAGGATCATTAATTACCTGGAAAGTTATGTTTAAGTTAGTATCAGTAACAATACAGAATTCCACCTAAAAGTTTTGTGCAGTCATTTCTAAGAACAGTACAAAGTCAGGGCCACTGAACTGTTCAAATAAGAATAATACCTAAGGAAAATGATAAGATATTGACATTATTGACTTATTCAGGTATAATTATCCGACAAATTAAGTATATTGGATCTGGACATATTTTATGTTACTTCTTTTTTTTTTTTTAGGTTTTTGGAGACAGGGTCTCGCTTTGTGGTTCAGGCTGGCCCTGAGCTCAGCCTCCAGCTCACATCACAGCAATCCTCCTGCCTCTGCCTCCCGAGTGCTGGGATTACAGGCGTGAGCCACCACGCCCGGCACTGTGGTATGTGGTACTGGTTGCTGCTGGGTGTGGGTCTCCACGCCCAGTATTGTTATGTGGTTACCGGGGAATCGAACCCAGGCCCTTGCGCTTGCGAGACAGGCGCCGGAACCACTGAGCTAACTCCCCGGCCCTTATGTTACTTCTTCCTTATGGATCCTAACAACAAAAAGATAAGAATTTCAATCATATAAATATACTATATAAATAATATGTGTATTATTTCCTAAAAGATTTCCCAATGGGGATATATATATAAAAATTATATATATATAAATTATATATATATATAAAATTTCCTAAGGGATTCTAACAAAAAGATAAAAATTACAATTATATAAATATAATATATAAATAGTATATAAATTATAATATGTATACATAAAAAATATATATTATTTGCTAGCCTTTAACAAATTAGTCTAGCATTTAAACACATTTGTTGGCATGGGAGTTTAGCTCAGTAATAGACTGTTTGCCTACTATATTCAAGGCCCTGAATCCCCAGGCTCACAAAATCAAGCCCAAAACCAAGTCCCTAGCTTCAATCCTCAGCACAAAAAAAAAAAAGTACCTGAAATTCCAGGAGGTGAAGATCCCAGTTGGTCTCATTTATGCTATTCTCAGATCCCATGACATACAGTAGCTCAACATTCCCCAGAAACTCAAATATATATAAACATATATTTATAAATTTATAAATATATATATATATTTTTTTGAGCCAAGGTCTTGCTGGCCTTGAACTCTGCTTCAACCTCCGAAGTGCTGGGCTTACAGGCGTGTATCAACATGCTTGGCCATATTTTGAATAATTACTGGTGAGCTGTTATTGCAAAGTAATAAATGTCATTGTGTTGAACTATTAATATTTAATGTGTACTGTGTCAGTACATGGAAATAAATAAAACATGACATACAAAAGCTCAATAATGTAAAGAAACTCAGAGGAAGCTGGGTGTAGTAGCACACACCTACAGTCCTACAACTCATGCAGGCTGACTCAGAAGAACCCAAGTCTGAGGCCAGCCTGGGAACTCTACAAGGCTGTCTCAAAATGTAAAAAGGATTAAGGATGCAGCTCAATGTGAGAGCCTTGGTAGGTTCAAACTCCAGTAACGAAAACGAAGCTTTATGTGACATCTGGTCCAACATTTGAACATGTTGGTGATGAGAAATTTATTTATTATAAAAAATAGCTCAATTCAATTTGGATACTGATGGCTTCAGTCAAGTACTAGACCATACAACTTTGTGAAACAATATGTACACTTATTGTGTACTTTATATGTATGATAAGAAATAAAGGTGGGGCCCTGGGGATTTAGCTCAGTGGTTCCGGTGCCTGTCTTGCAAGCCCAAGGACCCGGGTTCAATCCCCGGTAACCACATACCATACTGGGCTCAGGGACTCACACCCAGCAGCAATCACTACCACATACCACAGTGCCAGGTGTGGTGGCCCACGCCTATAATCCCAGCACTCGGGAGGCAGAGGCAGGAGGATTGCTGTGATGTGAATTGGAGGCTGAGCTCAGGGCCAGCCTGAACTACAAAGTGAGACCCTGTCTCAAAAAACCTGAAAAAAAAAAAAGGTGGATGCTTGATGAGTGCTCATTTTTTTTACCCTGCTCTGTAAAACTACGTCTTTATGATTATAGGAACTACATCAAATTCAGTCACCTCTACAAATGCAGAAATAATGTCAAAGTATTTCAGAAATAGAAGGAACTATGAATGTCATTAATAAAATTCTGTGACTATATTATCAGAACAAGTTCTATAATCTATAAACATTTGAAAGTTGTATACTGGTCCATTCCTTTCCCTTAAACTAGGTCAATGTAACCAGTATGAACAAATGAGAATCTATTTTATTATTAAAGATATCAAAGAAAAATCTTACGACCTATTTTCATTTAAGCTTAAAGGCCTTTACCATCAATTTTTCTGATTGTAATGAAAATATTTTTTCACTTTAAATACATTAAAAATGAAATGAATTTAAGTCTCTTTATAAAATCTTAGTGAATATATTTTTACCTTTGTTAATATAATACATGCATGAACAATCTCCTTTTATCAAAATGTACAGTCGACACATTCTCATGGGTTTTTTTGTTGTTGTTTTTGTTTTTTTAATTTCTTTTTTTTTTTTGAGACAGGGTATCACTTTGTAGTTCAGGCTGGCCCTGAGCTCAGCCTCAAACTCACATCACAACATATTGTGAGATTCCTGCTTCTGCCTTCCGAGTGCTGGGATTATAGCCCACTATGACCAGGCTCTTGCACTTGCAAGACAGGCGCCGAACTACTGAGCTAAATACCTAGCCCATTCTCATGCTTTTATATCCTTAATAATTATTATTTTAATGGCTCCATTTCATTGATAAACCATTTTTTATTTGTTCATTTGTGTTTGAGATGGAGTCTGATTATGTAGCTCTGGCTGGCTCAAATTCACAGTGATCCTCCTGCCTCAGCCTCCCAATGCTGGAATTATAGCCATGTGCAACGTCCAGCCAGCAGGAAACCATTTTTAACCATTCCCTTAATGGTGGGCATTAAGTTGTTGGAAACATGGCTATATAATTTCACATACTTGTCTCAACTTATAGTATACATAGTATATTGTGATAGTAACGTATTTTGATATTAAAGTTTGAACAGTGTTCATTAACCCTGTTATTCTCAGCATTACTAAATATAAACTATTTTGTACAGAGCCATAGTTGCTGAAAAGAGATTGTAAAGTTTCAAAGTGTGTTCGTCTATGAGACATTGTCCAGTAATGAAATCAATACTTTAAATTACTTTAGTGTCAACAGTAGAATAACTAAACCAAGGAAAAGAAAACGAGATTCCTATATTTTCTTCTAGGTCTAAATGAAATTCTTTTGTTTTGTTTTCGTTTTCTTAACTCAGCGATGTCAAAAGGGTGAAGAGTAACATGTATTTGTTGTCATCCAGCAAGCCGAAACAGTTTATTTAAGTATGCTAAGAATCACCCTGCAGAGTTTATAGAAAATGCACGTTTCACATGTTCCGTGTAAATTTCCAGAATCAGAATTTCTAGGAAAGAGTTTGGAAAGGTGAATGTTTCTTAAACATTCCCTGGGACACTGAATTCTGAAAAACAAGGCTTTCCTTTGGATGGGGGTACTAGGATTGGAATACAGGGCCTTACACACATTAGGAAAGGGTAGTGCTAGACTTTGCGGTTTTATTTTTTCTCATTTTGAGACAGGGTCTTATGAAGTTGCTCAGGCTGGCCTCAATCTTGTAGTCCTCTCCTGCCTCAGCTTTTGTGGGACTCCAGGTGTGTGCCATCACCACACTCGGGTGCAAAACAAGCTTTTGATGTCTGAGTAGGACTGGGGAGGAAAAATAAATAAATATTTCAGATTGTCAATACTAAAACTATTTCTGGATATAAATATGTAGTAAAATTTTGGCTGGGGTGGTGATGCACCTGTAATCCCAGCACTCAAGAGGCTAAGGCAGTAGAGTTGCTGTGAGTTCAAGGCCAGCCTGAACTTCAGAGTGAAATCTTATCTGAAAACACCAACAAGGTCTTTGCAAGATTCTGCCATGGCACACTGTGGCCAGGGCCACAGAATGCAAAAGGTGACAACGCAGCTAGTTACCCTCATCTGCAGATATCTGTAGAACAGATCCTGGATTTAGGTGTGGCCCTGTGAGCAAGTGGATATGCAGATGGAGCACTGTGTTACTGGTTCCGAAGAGTATATGAACTTTATATTACATGATGCAGAAGTGTATCCTAAAACAAAGGCAGGTGTTGGATCATGCCAAAAGGAGATAATATTACTCTGCTACAAACTGTCTACATGTAGAAATGATCTGTGAATTAAGATGGCAATGAAGTGAATTGGTGAAAAAGGCAATTAAGATAATAGGTGAAAAACACAATTGTTTAAGTGGTGTGCTCTGGGAATATTTGTAAAACACTTCTTCATATGGTTTTGATTATTCTTTTTTTTTTTTTTAGGTTTTTTGAGACAGGGTCTCACTTTTGTGGTTCAGGCTGGCCCTGAGCTCAGCCTTCAACTCACATCACAATCCTCCTGCCTCTGCCTCCCGAGTGCTGGGATTACAGGCGTGAGCCACCACGCCCGGCACTGTGGTATGTGGTACTGGTTGCTGCTGGGTGTGGGTCTCCACACCCAGTATTGTTATGTGGTTACCGGGGAATCGAACCCGGGTCCTTGCGCTTGCAAGACAGG
>PVIR01026792.1:0-23535 GCA_004026965.1 Petromus typicus | reverse complement strand
AAAAAAAAAAAAAAAAAAAAAAAAAAAAAAAAGAATGAAATACTGAAAGCAGCCAGAGAAAAGAAAACAGTTACATTCCAAGGGAATCCCATCAGGATCACAGCGGACTTCTCAACTCAAATACTCAATGCAAGAAGAGCCTGGAGTGAAGTCTTCCAAGCCCTAAAGGAAAACAACTTCCAACACAGACTAATGTATCCTGCCAAACTATCCTTCAAAATTGATGGGGAAATAAGATACTTTCATGACAAAGAACACCTGAAAAACCTCACAAATACGAAACCTGAGCTCCAAAACATTCTCAAGAATATCTTAGAGAAAAATAAGGAAAGTTACAAATCCATGAGACCTAACCGAGTCAACCGATAGGACTAAACAAGAAACTGATGGGGATAGGGCAAAAGTAGAATAACACAGCCAAGAATAGGAAAACGTGGCAGCACTAAATTTACCTATATCAGTCATAACCAATAATATCAATGGACTCAACGTGTCAATTAAGAGATTAAGACTGGCGGAGTGGATCATAGAGCAAGATCCTACAATCTGCTGCGTACAAGAAACACACATAATTCAGAAAGAAACCCATGGACTAAAAGTAAAGGGATGGAAAACACTACTCCATGCGACAGGAAATAGAAATAAAGCAGGAGTGCTGATTTTATTTGCAGATAAAATAGACTTCAAGCCAAAACTGATAAACAGAGATAAAGGACAGTATGTTTTAGTTCAGGGAAAAATCCAAGAGACAGAAATCACAATCTTAAATATCTATGTTCCAAATTCTAATGCACACAACTATATAAAACAAACATTAATGGACTTGAAAACCAGATAAACTCCAATACAATAATAGTAGGGGACATCAATACCCCATTGTCACAGAGAGACAGATCAACTGGATGAAAACTCAATAATGAAATCCTTGAACTCAACCAGACTCTTCAGAAAATGGACTTAATAGATGCCTACAGAGTATTTTACCCAACAAAGTCAGAATTTACATTCTTCTCAGCTGCTCATGGATCATTCTCCAAAACAGACCATGTGCTCATTCATAGAACAGGTTTAAGCAAATATAAAGGGATTGACATTATCCCTTGTGTACTGTCAGACCATAGTGCTCTGAAATTGGAGCTGAATAGCAAAGGAAAGCCCAGGATTTTCACAAACACATGGAAAATGAACAACACTCTGCTGACCAACCAATGGATCACAGAAAAATTAGAGAAGAAATAGAGCAGTTCTTGCAACTAAATGATAACCCCAGTACAACATATAGAAATTTATGGGACACAATGAAAGCAGTTCTATGAGGAAAATTCATAGCAGTGAAAGCCTACATCCAGAAAACAGAGCAAGCTCAAATAAACAATTTAATGCTGAACCTCAAGGGACTAGAAAGAGAGGAGCAAAACAAACCCAAAGCTTGCACTAGGCAATAAATTATAAAGATCAGGGTAGAAATTAATGCAATAGAAACCAAGGGAATGGTTCAAAAAATAAGTTAATTGAAAAGTTTGTTCTTTGAGAAGATAAACAAAATTGATAGACCCTTAGCCAACCTCATTAAAGAAAGGAAGGAAAAGGTTCGTATTTATGCTATTACGAATGAGAACGGAGAAATTACTACCGACACAGAGGAAGTCCAGAGGATAATAAACACCTACTTTGAAGATGCATACTTCAATAAAATGGAAAATGTAGAAGAAATGGATGAGATTTCTAGACACATATGAACTCCCAAAGCTGAATAAAGAAGATATAGAAATGTTAAATGCCCCAATAACAATCTGTGAAATTGAAAATGTAATAAAAAATTGCCAACAAAGAAAAGCCTTGGACCTGACAGTTTTTCTGATGAATTCTATAAAACTTTTAGAGAAGAGTTGGTGCTTCTACCTCTGAAACTCTTCAATGAAATGGAAAGGGAAACAGTAGTCACAAACTCATTCCTGGAAGAAACCATTACCCTGATTTCAATAGCAGAGAAAGATGCAACCAAAAAAGAGAACTACAGGCCAACAGCTCTAATGAATATCAGTGCAAAAGTCCTCAATAAGATCCTGGCAAACAGAATACAGAGAATTATCAAAAAGATTATACACCCTGACCAAGTTGGATTCATCCCAGGGATGCAAGGATGGTTCAACATACGTGAATCAATCAATGTTATACACTATATTAACAGGCTTAAGGACAAAAATCATATGGTCATCTCAATTGATGCAGAAAAAGCACTTGACAAAACACAACACCCATTTATGTTTAAAACCCTACAGAAGATCAGAATAGATGGTCTGTATCTCAAACTAATAAAAGCTATTTATGAGAAACCATCAGCCAGTACCATATTAAATGGTCAAAATTTGAAACCTTTCCCACTAAGAGCAGGAACAAGACAAGAGTGTCCTTTCTCACCACTTCTGTTCAATATAGTTCTGCAAATATTAGCCATAGCAATTAGGCAAGAGAAAGAAATAAAAGGAATAAAGATTGGAAAAGAAGAAGTTAAATTGTCATTATTTGCTGACGACATGATACTCTATCTAGAGGATCCTAAAAACTCAATTAAAAACTGCTGGGCCTAATCGCCAATTTTAGCTGCTTACCTGGTTACAAGGTCAACGTTCAAAAATCAATAGCCTTCATATACACTAACAGTAGACCCACTGAGATATAAATTGGGGAGTCTGTCCTTTTCACAACAGCAACCCCAAAAATAAAATATGTAGGAGTCAATCTAATAAAGTAGGTGAAAGACCTCTACTCTGAAAACTACTGCACTTTGAAAAAGGAGATAGAAGATGATATCAAAAAATGGAAAGACATACCTTGCTCCTGGGTAGGAAGAACCAATATTGTCAAAATGGCTGTACTGCCAATAATACTCTACAGACTCAGTGCAATCCTGATTGAAATTACAACTGCATATTTCACAGATCTAGAGAAAAAAATTCAAACTTTCATCTGGAACCACAAAAGACCTAGAATAGCCAAAGCAATTCTAAGCAACAGGGACATGGTGTGTGTGGGGGTGTATTACAACTCCGAACCTGAAACTATACTATAAAGCCACCGTGAGAAAAACTGCATGGTACTGGCAAAGTAACATCCCTGAGGATCAATGGAGTAGACTAGAAGATCTAGAAACTACTCCAGATAAACTGAGCCACCTCATCTTTGACAAAGGAGCCAAAAATCCTCAGTGGAGGAAAGATAGCCTCTTTAACAAATGGTGCTGGAATAACTGGGCTTTAACTTGCCGAAGACTAAAACTAGGTCTAACTCTTTCACCATGTACCAAGGTAAAATCAAAGTGGATAAGAGACCTAAATATTAAACCAGAGACTCTAAACCTGTTGTAAAACACGTTAGTTAAAACTCTCAAAGACATTGGCTTAGGGAATGACTTCATGAATAAAACTTCTGTAGCACAGGAATTAGCTGAAGAAATCAACACATGGGACCTCATTCTTTCAAAAAGCTTCTGCACAGCAAAGGATACCACCAACATAGCAAAAAGGAAAGCAACAATGTGGAAAAAAATCTTTACCAGCTATTCCTCAGACAAAGGGCTACTATGTAGAATATATAAAAAGCTTAAAAAAAATCAGCCCACCAAAATTTAAAGACCTAATTCAAAAATGGGCATCTGAAATGAACAGATATTTTTCAGAGGAAGAAGTAAGAGCAGCTAAGACACAATGAAGAAATGGTCAACATCATTAGTAATTCAAGAGATGAAAATGAAAACAACACTGAGATTTCATTTCACTCCACGTAGAATGTCTGCCATTTCAGAATCAGCCAACGGCAAATGTTGGTTAGGCTATGGATAAGAAGGAACCCTTCTCCGCTGTTGGTGGGACTGTAGACTCGTACAACCCCGTTGGAGATCAGTTTGGAGATTCCTCAAAAAGCTAGGATTGGATGTCCCATTTGATCTCACCTTTGCCCTGGTTGGTATGTACACACAAGAATTAAAGGACTCATATCACAGTGACATATGTGCACCCATGTTTATAGCAGCCTAATTTTTGATTGCCACATCTTAGAAATAACCCAAGAGTTCATCAACTCGAGCTGGATAAAAAAGCTGTGGTTCTTCTACAGAATGGAGTATTACTCTGCCATAAAAAATGATAAGTTTGAATCATTTATACTTAAATGGATATACCTTGAGGACATCCTCATAAGTGAAATTAATCGGTCACAAATTGGTACATATCACATCTTTTCTCTGGTATGAAAAAATAAAGATGTAAATCAGTCCTAGAATTATATGTTATATATTTTGAAATAGAAAATGCTCAAAGTAAAATAGGGTGAAGGGGGAAAAATAATGAGATTATAACAAAAAAGTAAGGAAACAAATTTTATTTATATGGGGGAGTGGCAAATTGGGTAGGGCTATGGCAAAAAGTGAGAATTAAGCTGTGTCTTATACTGGTACAAATCCCCATTATGGAGTGCAATCATGATGCGTGTATGTAATGTACCAATAAAGGTTTAAAAAAAAAGAGAATATATAAAGAACTCCAAAAATTAGCATCTCTGAAATGAAAGACTCTATCAAGAAAAGAGCCACCAAATGAATAAACACTTCTCAGAAGATGTAGAAATAGTGAATAAATCCATGAAAAAATGCTTTTCAACACTGGGCATCAGAGAAATGCAAATTAAAATTCCACTGAGATTTTATTTTACCTAAGAGAGAATTCTAATAGCAAAAAATTCTAGTAGGGATGTGATGAAAAAGCACTTTAAAACTTTCTTGGTATGAGTATAATCTAGTACAACCACTGTGGAAATCAGTATGGGTTATTTCTATCATCTGGAGACTGGATAAAAAAGATATGATTTTAAAAAATGAAATAGAGCATTATTCTGCCACAAGGAATGATAAATTTGATTCATTTATCCTCAAGTGGGCATACCTTGAGAACATACTCATAAGTGAAATAAATAGGTCACAGATATGTAAATAGTGTATCTTTTCTCTGGTATGAGGAACTGAAGGTGTAAATGAGCTCTAAAATGTGTGGTAGATACTGTGAAATAGAAAATATTCAAAGAGAAAGGAAGGTAGGGGAAAGTAAAGAAGGGTAAGAAAAAATTTGATAGTAAAAACGAAAACAAAGCTTATAATATAGGGTGTGGGGAGTTGTAGGGTGGGCAGTGGAATGGGCAAAAAAAAAAAAGAATTTATGTCGTGTACTGGTACAAATTCTGAGTGTTGATTGTGATCCTGATGTGTATATAAAATGTACCAAGGAAATAAATTTTAAAAATAATAAAAATGTAATGAAACTAACATATGAATAAACAAATATTAAGAACTGATAAAAACCCCTAAAAAGAGAAATTCCATTTGATCCAGATATTCTCCCTCTTAAGTATGTTCCCCAAAGTGTTGAAATGATCTCTTTATAGGAATATATGCATATTCATTTTATAGCAACAATTTATAATAGCTACAAATTGGAAGCACTGTATATGTCCATCAACAGATGAAAAGATAATGAAAATTATATATGTAATATTATAAATAAATAGATATATAATATGTGTATAAACATACACTTCCTATTCGAGAGAAACCATGCACTATTTGAATTGATGGATAGGTCTGGTTTATTTCATTTAACATTATGTTCTCAAGTTGTGCCCATTTACATGCAAACGGACCATTTTTCTTTATGGGAACATAGCACTCCATTGTTTATAAATTTTCGTTATCCTTTCATCTGTTGATGGGCATATACACTGCTTCCAGTGACACTCAACCTTTCATCTTCTACCCTTTCTCTGAATTTGAGGTCAGTATTTCCACTCAACACTAGGCAATATCTATCATCTATCTATCTATCTATCTATCTATCTATCTATCTATCTATCTATCATCTATCTATCCATATATATAGAGAGAGATATAGAGACAGAGAATAAATTAGATGGTAAATATATAACATTATTACTGATGTGATTTTGAATACACATTTTAGCATGAAAATATTTGCTTCCAGTCTCCCGAATTTCTCTGCTAGAGAGCTTTATGTCTTTGTAAGCTTAGTTCCTGGATTTATTTGTCACATAAAATTAGAAAAATACAGATATTGGGGAAGGAAATATCCTGAAAAGTGGAATAAAAAGGAAAGGTGATGAAGCAGAGTGTCCCTCACTGCATTTCAAAGAGCTGGGAGCTGGGTGTCAGGCCCACTACACAGGGAGGAGATGTGAGAAAGTGTTTGGCAGCTTGTTGCTGTGGAGGTGCTAGAGAGGCACTGTCCTGAAGGACTGCCTGCAATTTCAGAATTTTCCTCATCTGAACTCTCCTGTGAGGCAGCCACTATCCACGCATGTTTGCTGAGTACTCAAATGTGGTTAATATGACAAGAATTTTAAATTTAATTTCATATTAATTTATTCAAATTTAAATAGCCACATATAGCTAGTGAACTCCAGAACTCCAGGTAGTCTACTGACTAAAATCCTGCTGAGAGGAAAGGAGATGTTAGCAAGCATTGTCATGACTGTGAAGTAGATCCTCGTTAATGTTACTTGAGATGTGCAAAAGAAAGCTTAAAGTTAGTTTTGATAGCTGGATTGCAAACACAGTGTGTGTGTGTGTGTGTGTGTGTGTGTGTGTGTGTGTGTGTGTGTGTGTGTGTTTATGTGAGTTTGTGTTTGTGTGTGAGACAGTGAAGACAGTACATAACAGGTCCTGGTTTTTATATAAATTTTTTTTCATAATTAGCACATCATATAGTTTTCATCTAGAACTCAGCCTGCTATATGAATACCTTGTATAGTTACTTACTTATAAAAATAGAATTAAACTAGAACAGACTCTTTGTAGCTTCTACATTGCACTAGAATTTTTTTTCTCAATGGCAGCAGCTACTGAGCTCTATCAAGATCCACATTTTGGTCTGATAGTCTCATAGATGATCATGAAGGTCTAAGAATTTCACCAAGAAACAAGTGAATATCGCTCTGTGTGTATGTTTTCTAGGAAGTGTCTGACCTTTGTTATAGATTCTGCATTGTAGTTACCTTTTCATTTTGCTTTATGTATTTGGTAGCTGAGAGTCCTTCCATATGAGTCTTATTCTTATCTCTCACTGTCACAGATGAAAATGTTGGACAAGTACTTTCCCTACCACCTCCTAACTGCCAAGGCTCGATGGGAACATTTATCCCTTACTCTGCTATTGTCCTTGAGTTGTAATTAGGACCTACATGCTCAAACACATGGGGCCTGTCTAGAACTCTCTGAGAATGATGACAATGATAACAAAAGTGAGACTGGAGGCAGGACAGCTGCCAGCAGGCTCCAGAGACCAGTGGTGGAGATCTAAACAGGGAAGCATCAGCATGGCTATTCAGAGCCAGCATCAGGAGTGTGTTTATCAAAATGGACTCTCCAGAAAAGCTCTGGACACAGTTCCTGCTTGTGTAATAACAAAAGTGATTCTTCATCATGCTCAGCCATGTCATGAACTACTCAGTGTCCCTACTGAATCAACATTTTGCTTCCTTTTGTCAGCTTAACTTTTGTTGTCTGCAACTAGGACCCTGAGCTAACGAAGATATTCACAGAGATCTGTATCTCAAAAAAGTATCCTCATTTGTTACGATTGTGTGATAACCACAGGTGACAAGGTTAAAAACAAAAGCAACAACCTAGAATTGAGAAAAATCTGTATGCATCAAGTGACAGTGTTTGCTTGAGAATATACATTGAACCAACACATAGAAAGGGGACCTTAGAAAAGATCTTTTGTTGGGAAAGAGAATTTTAAGATTCTGAGTCATCTCAATTATAATGCACAGCTTCATCTGCACAAGACTATTCTGTCTAAAGGCTCATGACCTTGGAGTGGAGTACCAGGAGTAGGGACACTTCTCCTTCTGTTCAGTCATGTGAATCAAGTGACACTCAACCTTTCATCTTCTACCCCTTCTCTGAATTCGATGTCAATATTTCCACTCAACACTAGGCAACTTATCTAAAAAGTCAGTCAAATTATTCAAACAAATGTTACTCTCAGTCATACTGTGACCACTTCTTTCGATAAAAACCAGCACAATAGAGGATTTGTTCTTGGAAATTCATCTGCCATGTGCGAATTATGAAGGTACAATTTTCCCTTGCGTAGTTTAATGGGAGTTTCAGTTAAAAAGGAGATTGCTCTAGAATTTTAATTGTGCTGAACAGTTTTATCTTGGAGCTGGAAGTTTGAGATACAATCTTCTCTTCACAAAGAGAATAATGACATTTTATTAAAGGAAATGTAGTCTTTTATCATTTGTCTTGTATTTACTCAACATTAGCAGCATCGAAAAAAAGACACATGTCAGGAAGGAATGATGACATTCCTTTATTTTAACGTAATGAAAATTCTAAACTGTCACATACTTCTTATTCTTATATGAATACATTTTAAGTTATCATTTTATTTATAATTGAACCATTCTGAACACAAATTTTCAAACCCATTTTAAACTAGAATCTTTGATAGTCCCATTCTTTCCCAGCATGAGAAAGAAATACATTATGAAACTTTGGAAATGAATATTTCCACAACATTTTCTGTTAGGACAAATTTCAACTATTCTTTTGTTATACTTATACTATATCTTTCTAAGTAAACAGTACTAAGTACTTCTGTGCCTGTAATATAGCTTTAGTGACTGTCAGCATTCAGTTACCTCCTTTTCATGGCTTTCCTCACTTCTGCTACTTTACTCAATCTTTCTTATTTTTTGCTTGGAGTAATTTAAAATACAGAACATTTTGTGATTTCTTCCTGAATCCATTGTTGCAATTCACAGCTGCAGCACAGCCTAAAGAATGAAACAAAGGATTACTTGGAGTTAATGTCTAAACCAAACTCTGAAAAGCCCCAGGGGGCTGCCATTAACCAGAACTTCTCACTGTGAGAAAGTCTCAAATTATAGCCTTGAACTAAAGGTTCTATGGGCTTTTATTGACGGAACCAAGAAGCAGGGATAATGAAAAATGAAAGGCATTGGGGCAGGAACTCATGAAAGGGACAGGGAAAATCCAGAGAGATGTCTGTTAAATAGCTGAATTTGGGAACAATCTAAGTGATAAATCAGAGTATGGAGAGGAAAACATTGATTCCTTAAGCCCATGTATTTTGATCTTACTTGGGCTTGTGGGCCTGTAGACTATCTTTTAATCTCCACCCAGGCGTTCCAGGTTTGAGGTACGTGGCTCCAGTAGTCCCTTACCTCTGCATATCTATTTCATACATAGCTCTGACCAATGCCTCCAAAATACATTAGCAGGCATTTCCAAAAAGACAGCCAATGTAGCAAAATAATACTTAAGAAAATAAGTTATTTCCTCATATATTTTGTACCTATTCCACACTCAGTTTTTGTTGAATTTTTTAAAAATATGTTTTTTCAGTTCATTGTAATAAAGGTTAAAACAAGGTAGGCTGGGAATGTAGCTCAGTGGTGTAGCACCTGCCTGGTAGGCACAAGGTCTGGAGTTCAGTTCTTGGTACAAAAAACAAAGACAAAATGCCAAAAACAAATTAGGTGTGTATCTTTGCTTTCTTTCTTTTCTTTTCTTTCTTTCTTCTTTCTTTCTTTTCCTCTTTCTTTCTTTCTTTCTTTCTTTCTAGTCTATGTCTCTTTGTAGTTTAGGCTGATCTGAACTCAGCCTGGAACTAAGTAATCCTCCTGTCTCTGTTTCCTGAGTGCTAGGATTATAGTCATGAGTCATCACGCCCGGTATTATGGCATGTGGTACTGATTGCTAGTGGGCATGAGTCACCACTCCCATCATTGTTGTATGTGTTCTCCAGAGATCAAACCCAGGAGAAAGCAGGAGCTGTAACCACTGAGCTAAATCCTTGGTCCAGATGTGTTTCTTGTATACAGCACATTGTAAGATCTTGCTTCTTAATCCATTCTGCCTGTCATGTTTTTTAATTGATATATTGAGACCATTGACATTAATGGTTATAACTGATAGGCACTCTTTCAGCCCTGTCACCATGTTTTCCTGTTCTTAGCTCTTTCATTCTTTACTTTTCCTTGCTTTCATTCAGTTTCTTGCCTTACCCAAAGAGTTCGCTCTGCTGGGTCTACTCATTGTCTTTTTCTAGAATATTGTTTAGAATTTTTTGGAGTACAAATTTTGTATTCGTGAAGTTTCTTAAGTGTTCTTTGTCATGGATATATCTTATTTCCCCTTCAGTTTTGAAGGATAGTTTTGTAGGATACAACAATCTAGATTGGAGGTTGTTTTAGGGCTTGAAATACTTTACTCCAGGCTTTCCCTGCATGTTTGCTTTGAAAATCTGTTGTGATTGTGATCAGTGTTCCTTTGCATATGATTTGTTTCTTTTCTCTGACTGCTTTCAATATTTTGTTCTTTTGGGGGGTTTCTGGAATCTTTGTTATATGCCTAGGTGCAGATTTTTTTTTTTTTTTTTTAATGTCACTGCTACTTGGAGCCCTAACTGCCTCACTTATCCACATGTTAAGTTCTTTTTCTTTTCCTGTGAAGTTTTCTGCTATTGCATAGATGAATTTTTTTTTGAGACAGGGTCTCGCTTTTGTGGTTCAGGCTGGCCCTGAGCTCAGCCTCAAACTCACATCACAGCAATCCTCCTGCCTCTGCCTCCTGAGTGCTGGGATTACAGGCGTGAGCCACCACACCCGGCACTGTGTTATGTGGTACGGTTGCTGCTGGGGTAAGTCTCCACTCCCAGTATTGTATGCGGTTACCGGGGAATCGAACTTGGGCCTTTGCGCTTGCAAGACAGGCGCTGGAACCACTGAGCTAACTCCCTGGCCCATAGATGAAGTTTTTGAAAATATGTTTTTGGACTGTTTCTTGTTTCTTCATTGACTGGAATCAGTCTTATGTTATTTCTTCTTGGCATCATCTAGCAGCTGCTGGACCAATTTCTCATAGTCCCTTGTTATTTTCTATAAATTATTTCATTCCTGTTTACTGGCTGCAATCCTATCTTCTATGTCTGAAATGTGGTATTCACATTCATTCATCCTATTTTTCAAACTTTCATTGGAGTTTTTCATCTCCTGGAAATCTATTTGAAGTTGTTCAACATCTCATTGCTTTCATAATCTGAGACTCTATCATGTTCTTGATCTCTTCTTTAGTGTTACTAATCATACCTTCCACTTTGGACACCATGTTTTTATTTTAGAAAGTATTTCTGAATTTATCTTCTTTTGCTACCAGCTCAGAGAATCCTGGTATTCATGTTTCAGTTTGCTCTGTTTCCCTTTTCCCTGGATTCTCCTGGGGTGATGATCTTTGGGTCTGAATTTTAAAAATTTTTCTCCTTCTTTTTATTGTTATCTTTGGTTTAACTACTGTATTGCTCTCAGGGAAATGTTTATTGCAATTCTGTTTCTTTTTTGAAGCCTTACTAGATAGCTACTTCCTGGGTTTCCCTTGGATATGTAATGACCCTTAAGCAATCTCAGTTCGGATACACCATGAAATGTACTTATATAGAACAATCACATCACCTTTGTTGACATAATACAATTAGTGTAATCAACAGATCAAACACAGCAGACGAAGTGACAAACTCTGGCAATTACTATTCTGATTCCTTTAACCTCAAGAATTAGATCTGTGGCCATATGCCAAATTTTTAACTATTCAAAAATATGTTTACAACATACAGATCCTTAAATATGGCAGCATCACCCTTTGGGAATAAAGGGTCACCAGGGAGTTGGTAGGGTAAAGAGATAGGTGGAGAGGGAGAGGTTAGAAATTGGGTTTGAGGATATATAAAGATCACATAAACCCCAGAAAACTGATAGAGGCTAGGGGACAAAAGAGAAAGAAGGAACAAATACAAAACAGACCAGACTAACAGTAGCAGGACCACTAGGACCATCCTCCTATACTAGTACAGCAGAGAAAGAGTAGGGAAGACTGAAATGCATTAACTTCATGGTACTGATACATACCAGAGGAGAAGAGAAAATGAAGGAACGAAAGAAAAATGGGGTACCTAGAAGCAACAGGCTAACAGGAAGTTATTTTCCCTCTCCTGTCAAAGTAAGAGAAGTTGAGAGAAGAAAAAACCCTAAATTGGAGAGACTCAGCAGCAAGCTTGTAGAGAAATGAATAAAAGAAAGATCAGAAACATGAAAAAGAAAGAAGAATGACAATAACAAAAAAATCTGAAAACACTACCAAAAGGGCCCTTTATGGAGTGGAACTGTTGTTTCCTAAGACAGTATGGGCAGTACCATGCAGATTGGAGTTAATTATTCACAGGAAGACAGTTGTCATCCTCTGTCTAGGTTCTGGCTATAAATTTTGAGTTTAACTCAGTGAACTCTAGCAGGCTTGAAGTCTGCAGGAGTCCAGGGTCCTATATATGGGACTGATGCCACAAACTCACCAAAGACTATAGTCAGCAGGATTTCTTCACTCTTCCAGTGAGTGATTTTTGTTTTTGTTGTTGTTGTAGTACACAGAGCATTGATGGGCTCTAACTAAGTCCCAGCACTACTGCCACACTTATTCAGTGTGCAGACAAGTAGATGGAGTCTCTGGGAGCTCCTCCCCATGTACCAGTTCAGCAAATGGGTCAGGGCCCAAGTGTCAGTGTGCACAGGCCAGAAGATGGAGTCTCTACAGGCTCCTACTCCTGTGCTGGTTGTGCAAGGGCTCAGGGCTGGTGAGTGCTATGGACAGGCAACAAAGACCTACATGCAACAGGCCTGCCCAGGCGGCAGCAGTGCTTAATTAGTATGGGAAGACAAATAGATCTTGTTACTGTGTGCTCTAACAATTATACAAATTAAAAGTAGATCTCTGCCAATTTTAAAACCAGATTCTATGTTTATCAAAATTTAAATCTAAACATACATTTGTATAGTATATAAATGCTGTAAAAAGTATAGATGAATTAAAAAATAATCTATGAGTTAAGTTGTGTCATATACTGGTACAAATTCTCATTGTTGAATGCAATCATGATGTATATATATAATGTACCAATAAAGATTTCAATTAAAAAAATCTATGAGTTGTGAAACTTTCTAAGTAGGATATAAAATCCAGAAACTATAAAAGGAAATTTGACAAATTTAATTATATGAAACTTAGATATTGATTTTGTTTTTCTGAGACAGGGTCTCACTATATAGTGAAGCCTTGAACTCACTATGTAGCCCAGGATGACTTGGAACTCATGGTAGTCCTCCTGCCTCAGCTTCCCAAGTGTTAGGATTACAGGTATGTGCCACCACATCCAACTTTAAATGTTTACTTACTAAGAGCATTTCAATGATTTAGGAAATTAATCAGTTTTCTACAAGACAAATATTTTCCAATTTACCATTTCTGACTTTAGAAATCAAAACAAAATCAAAAGGGAGGAGGGTATTTTTAATTATTTGTGATATATTAGTAAAGCCCATCAAATACCTATAAGTCATTTAGAATCCATGAAGTCCATTTAGAATCCATGACCACTGGGTTAAATTTCTGGTTATAGTCTGTTGCTTTTTAAAGTGATTCTCTCTCTCTCTCTCTCTCTCTCTGACTATCTTTCCCTCCCTCCCTCTCTCCCTATCTCTCTCTCCATTTGACAGTTTGATGGTTAGAGTGTGGTGCTGCATGTCTGTAATCCTAGCACTCTGGGAGGCTAAGGAAGGAAAGAAGTTCACAAGTCCAAACCCATTCAGAGCAGTTTAGTGAATTAGTGAGACCCTGTCTCAGCTTAAAGAAGGGGGTTTATAAATAGGCCTGTAGCTCAGAGTGAACACCCTAGTATCACTCCCTCATAGTAACAGAAAAACAAACAAAAACTAAACCCACAAAACTTTACATTTATATAAGAAAAGGCCCAGAGAAACTTTGTTTATATTATTTCTGGAAAATTTAAAATAAAAAGTAAATAAAATTAAAATATTAAAATCAATGTAAAATACTGACTAAAGCCTAGAAAACAATGGAATGCAAAAATGTCACAATTCTAGTATTTTAACATAGCCATCTCTATGGTTGTTTCATATTTCTTTCTACTCATTTTGTTCCTACACATCAGATCACTTATAAAATAAACAATAGAAAGTGTGTGAATATCATCAAATAGAAAGCAATGACTATTCATTTGCCTAGTTAAAGCAGCTTAAATAAATGACTCCTTCTTGTCTGTAGTTGTTTTATTTAGGATTATTAGCATCATAGAATGTATGCTTATTCATTAGTCACATGAATTTTCTGAACTTTTTGCACATGTTCTTTGTTTCATTTATTAGGAATTCACAAATTTCTTATCAATATTTTATGTTCTTTCCAGAAAAGAAAAGTGTTCATTTTTTCACATTTAAAGAATATATGTTGGACATTCAATCTATTAATTTAAATGATCTATGTCATCACATTTAGTAAAGTTTCTCTGTTATTTTTGCTTTTGAAGCCTTTTCGTTGTGAACTGTTACAGGAAAAAAGTACAAAAAATCATAATTGTTTTAGAGTTGAAATCTGCAGTTAACTATACATTTTTGATTTATAAATACTATTTATATTTACCCACTTATTTGCTGTTTTTTGGTTTTTGCTTTTACATTTTTCATTTTTCACTGGAAGTTCCTTTTGTTTTTTTCTCCAATTATTTATAATTTCCATTAATGTGGTTCTTTTGATAGCTAATTTCTTAGTTTCCATTCATCTATTACTTTAGTTCATTCTTGAAGGATATTTTGTCCGAATTCACAAATCTTTTTTCTTTGCTCTCTTTCTCTCTTTCTATCTTTCTTCTGTTTTTCTTCCTTCCTTCCTGAGAGATTGGTTTAAGTTTTAGACACATATCAATATTCAGGATGAAACTAGTCACACTACTATTTTCTTTTTCACCTAATTGGCTTCAAAGAGACCACATGAAGAATGTATTTTAATCCAATAAGCTGCAGGATTTACAACCAACAGACCTCTCAGAAATCTCACCTGGAAGTAGGAACTGGGTAGAGAAATAAACTTCAGATGATCATTGTGAGACTAGCTCCAGGTTGCTAGCGGAGATGCTGTATCCTCTGCCAAAAAGCCAAGTTTTAAAATATATAAAATTACAAACTTATGTATAAGTTATGAGACAATTCTTTAACCTTAATTACTATGAAGCACAAGATGGTATTTTGAAGAGATGGCAGCATCAGATCCAAAAAAGGGTGAAGAGATTCATCTAGGTAAATCATGAGGTTGAATATGTGACCTCCTCATAAAGGGTGCACAGTCCATTCTATGAGTCATTGAATGATATGGACAAACATTTGGTCTCAGATGTCTCACCATCTTCATTTTGTCACTTCATGTCAAAAGCAGACAGTTAAAGTTATCACATATACCATGAAGCTGAAAATGTGAACAGCATACGTTCTATTTTTGGCTACTTCTCCTGTAATCACCTCTTAGTTGGTGTTGACTTTATATAGAGCCCTAAAATTTCCATAGTAAACTCCTGTCTGGTCCCCATTTGGGTTTAAATTAGAACCCCATAACCTTTTCCTCCTCTGTAAATGGAGTAGTAAGCCTTAGACTGAAAAGTTATCTTCCTGAAAGAAGATGGCAGTATAGATTATTTAAAGTATTTTATAAATGGTTGCTATAACAACAAAAAGGTAATTAAAAATCATGTACATCATAACTTGCCTCGAAATAATTTCATTGCAATCTCATTTTCTTAAACGCTTCAGAAAATTCTCAATCTCTAGCTCAGCTGGAACTTCTAGAGAAAAACAGACATAATTTGGCAAAAAAGGTAGGTAGAGTACATCGTGAAAGCAGAAAGCCACCTTGAGGCAGTGAGATTTCATTTTCAAGGAAGGCTGGCCTCAAGTGGTCAGAGGGAGGTGTGGTTCCAGGGGAGACCTGGGGAATGCTCCAGCTCCATTGGCTCAAGCCAAGCCCATCCTAGAATCCTTGGTTACAGAGCTTCTCCTCTTTGGTGCATACTAGTTTTTCTGCCATATTTTCAACTGACCTTTCCATTTTGGCTATTGAATGTACTCATTAGGAATTTCAAACATGTTCTAAAAAATTAAAACATTTCAGAAGAGTAGAAATACAATAGTTTATTTTAATTTTATGAGGAAGTTTTGAAAATTAAGATAGTGTAATTTTTTAGGTTCATAAAAATCACCCACAAGAAACCAAAACTGTTGGCTTCTTCTCTCCCTACTCCATCTGAGATATCTAGCAAAGATCAACATTAAACATTAGCCTGACAGCAGAGCCATGAAAGAATCCTTAGCCCAGGGTGGTTTTAGAAGAGATGCACCTGTTCCAGTGCTCCAGTCTTTTATTTATTTATTTTTTAAGGTTTTTTGAGACAGGGTCTCGCTTTGTGGTTCAGGCTTGCCCTGAGCTCAGCCTCAAACTCACATCACAGCAATCCTCCTGCCTCTGCCTCCCGAGTGCTGGGATTACAGGCTTGAGCCACCACGCCCGGCACTGTAGTATGTGGTACTGTTTGCTGCTGGGCGTGAATCTCCACACCCAGTATGGTATGTGGTGACCGGGGATCAAACCTGGGTCCCTGCGCTTGCAAGACAGGTGCCGGAACCACTGAGCTAACTCCCTGGCCCCCAGTGCTCCAGTCTTATTCCAGCTGGTCTTCCTTTTGTTTACAGCTGCAACACTCACTCACTCACCAACATCTCTGCCAAGATGATGGATCAATATATCTGTCTATCTATCTATCATCTATCTATCTATCTATCTATCTATCTATCTATCTATCTATCTAATCTATCTTTTTTTTTTTTTTTTTGGTCAGATAAATCCTAAAAGCACAACTTAAAATTTCTTTCCTACTCCTTTCTTTCTCATTTATTTTGCACACTTCAACAAATTCTAAACTGGCCACAGACCTAACAAT
This sequence comes from Petromus typicus, assembly GCA_004026965.1. Classification (NCBI taxonomy): domain Eukaryota; kingdom Metazoa; phylum Chordata; class Mammalia; order Rodentia; family Petromuridae; genus Petromus; species Petromus typicus. The sequence goes on along the minus strand of PVIR01026792.1, from coordinate 6,607 downwards.
TGGCAACAATTTTATAAATCTCAGTTAAGAGCTCATGATCTATTACATAGCCCAGCAAGAAAATATGCGACTGAGAGGGACAATTACTTTTCCTTTGGAGCCCCATTTCCCCCTTCCTACCTCTAGTTGAAGATGGAAAGACACTTGAGATTATCAAATAAAAGAATGTTCTCTTACAAAAAGAAGAAATACAAATGTTCTCAGCAAATAATGTTCTGATGAAAGTAGTTTCCATTAAAAATGGCAGGGAAATGATGCAGCCATGTTTTAGATGTGGTTCAGGTTGTGCCAAGATAGTGTGCATTTTGCAAGCCTGTGGAGGCAAATACTGAAGCCAGAAAAGTGAGAACCCCTGCAGGAACCATACTGAAAACCTGCCAGGGTAACGATGCTGCTTCCTTTGTATTTCTGTTTCAACTGCAGTAAAGCTTGCATTTTGAGAACACAAAAGATAAGTTCCTGTTGTTATTTCCTAATTTATTTCTGAAAATGCTCATGCAGCAATTGACACAGAACACATCTCATTTGTAAATGTTGGCATTGTTACCCAGACCTGTTGGAAGACATGAACCTGTTCTCATATTTTCATATAGGTTTGATGTCTGATGTCTGCCAGCCTGTCTCTGAAGATTCATGATTCCTATGTAGCTTGAAATGAAGACTTAGCCTCAAAGACGGTCTTGGAATCAGGTGTGTCCGTAGGAAGACTGGTCTCCAGCTTGTTCAGGATTGATGTCTTATCCTAGTGGTAATTAGGAGCCATTCTGAGCTCCAGGTCCCTTTATGGCTCTATCAGGACTACATTTATTTATTTATTTATTTTTATTACTGAAATTGAACTCAGGACCTTGTGCTCACAAGGCAGGTGCCAGACCCACTGAGATAAATCCCTGGCAAAAGCTAATGTTTAATATAGATCTTTTACTAGACATCAATTTCTTGTCTTTCAAATTGAAAAGATGAAAGAGGCAACAGGGCCAGCAAAAGGCTGCCCAGTTGACGCCAGAGGCCTACACACAACAAGGTTTTATTCAGGCCAAGTTTCTGCCAGTTATAATAACCTGGATGAGTCTTTAATCAAAACTTCAAATGACTATAGATTGGTGGTGAATGAGTGACAGCCACATGTACATTACAGTTCTGCGAATTAACATACACACAGGGGGCTTCCGACATCTTCATGGTTTAAATAACTATTTCCAAGATAATTCTCTATAAATAATCAATATAAAGGAAATTAGACTCCACTTCTTCTGATTCTTCTGAAACTTAACCTACTTCTGAGTTTTTCGTGTAAGTTTTATTGAGGGTTATTTTGTAGTGAGGCAGCACATGTAAAAAGTTTAATTTCCATTTTTATAATTCTATTTTTTATTATTAAAGAAATTTTCAGGCCCTATATTAATGCTTAAGATTTCCTCCATATACTGTTTTGATATGTGACATTCTAAATAATACACTCTGTAAAATTTCAACTACAAACTTAATTATTTAGTTTTCCCAAAGTCTCCATTTCCTTTTGATTTTTATTTATGTATTTATTTTTGAGACAGGGTCTTGCTTCTGTAGTTCAGGCTGGTCCTGAACTCAGCTTTGAACTCAGCAATCCTCCTGCTTCTGCTTCCCTTGTGCTGGGATTATAGGTGTGAGCTGCCACATCTGGCACTGTGGTATGTGGTACTGATTGCTGGTGGGCATGAGTCACCAAGACCAGCATTGTTGTATATGGTTACCAGGGATCAAACCCAGGACCTTACACTTGTAAAGCAGTTTCTGGTACCACTGAGCTTAATCCTAGGCCCATCCATTTTCTTCTTGATACTGCCACCATCAGATAACAGCTCACAGGTACTGGGCTATAGTGCTGAACACTGAACAGAAGTCTAGTAGGTGTCACCGATCACAGATACATAAAATACATATAGTTATCCCCATTTTAGCGATAAATCAACCAAGGCTCAGAGATTTTGGTTAACTTGTCCTGAGTCTCCTGGCTGTTATCTGACTTATAGATTTGATTCTAGAACCAAGTAGCTGAAAAGTCTTCCTCAACTATATGTTTTTTTTTTTTTTAAGCTTTCTGTATTTTTGCCTGGAGTCTTGTTTTTTGACTATAGCTATGAGGATAAGGATTTAGAAAAACTTCACTTCCATATTCTTCATTAGTGGAACAACTACAAACAACCCCCCACTACAAATGTTTGGACTATAGCCAGGAAATTTCCTTTTCTGGAATCTGAACTGTCCTTCCATTTGTAGCAACAGCTCAGGATGCTACAGTTAAATCTTTAGTGTGGATTAATGGGAAAGCAAAAAGGTCAACAATAAATGTCACATCTGTGTACTGCAGTAATTTTCAAGGTGGGAATAGATCCCATTAGGGTCCTTCCATTCATATGCATCTCTGCTTTACTAAGCTCCAATCTTCCTACAATTCTTGATAAGCCCCTGGGCTAGAAATGCCCTATGGGTTGATCTCCAATAACATCAACTCCACAGTGACTCAGTGGTAGACTGTCAAAAGTTCTTTTCCACGTGCACATAGTTACTAGTATGCTGAACCATGTGAAAGCTGGGTGATTTCATACATATTAGATTTAAATGGGCCTCTTCTCAGAGGTACAGAAATAGCTGCAAGATTTCAGGGTGGAGCAGACTGAGCAACCTGTGAAGAGTATGTTAACTGAACATTACCTTTTCTTTTTTTAAGTAACCACTCTTTTAGTAACAGTGCAGACCCTCGTGGGATGGTAGAATGAGTGCTGTCACAGGGCACAGAAGTGTATGCCTTGCCTCTTCACCTGTACACTCAATGACCTCTTTAAAATCTCATCTTTTCTTTCAGGAAAAGAAGGAAGCAGTGGTGTTTATCTGTGCTTTTTCATCAGAGCTGAAATCACTTTGAAAGCTATTCTTGGAGCAAAATAATTCATTAAGATATGTCCTAACCTTATGCATATGGGGGCAGGGTGGTAGGGTGGATAAGGGAATGGAAAAAACCTGAGAATTAAGTTGAGTCATATCCTGGTACAAATTTTCAGTGTTGAGTGCAATCATGATGTATATACATAATGTATCAATAAAGATTTGAATACTTTTAAAAAAAAGATAATTTAAAGCTTCCAGGTAACTTGAAACATTGTTTCTTGCCCTGCTTCCTCTTACACTCACAGTCCTAGGACTTCATCTAATGAGGAAGACTTTCTACAGAAAAAATGTTTCATGATGTTATGTGGTGACTTACCTGGCCTTCACGGAACAAGTTTTGTTTTCTTAAACTGTAGGAAAGGCAACTAATAGTGTTTTTATTCCAAAACTACAAGCGATGATTGAAAAATAAGGTGTGTGTTCAAACAAAAAATTTATTCCAGGACAAATCTCCCTTGAAGTAGTCCTTCTTGTTTCAACATATTCATCTCATCTTCTCAATACCTTCTGAAGCAGTTCTTAAAACCTTCTTTTGTGAATGTCTTCAGGAGGCGTGATGCAGACACAAGGAGACTGCTGCTGTCTGGTGCCAGCCTCAGAGAGGCAGCTTCTAAAAGCACCGTGGTGTGTCCTGTCTACTATATACACTGGAGGGTGTGGCGCTGGGAGAGAACTAAAAATGATCATCGGAGATAGTTGTTTTGAATTGATTTAGGACTGAGGGAGCCACATAGGCACAACACAAGACATAAAAAAGGATTTCTGAGTTTAGCAGCAGGCGGCTTTGGAACCGGCAATTGACCCATTGAATCTGTGCCAGGTTGGAGCTTACAAGCCTCCAGGCCTATGCTGGAAGAGTGCCAGGGACTGAATTTAGCAGTAGAAATGGCAACTGAGGCCATTGAATGTACGCCGGGGATGGAGCTTACTGGCATCCAGGTCCATGGCTGAAGAGCACCCAAGGACTGAGGTTAGCAGCGGCAGCTTTGGAACTGGCGACAGCACCACTGAATCTGCACCAGGGGTGGAGTTTGCAGGCCTCCAGGCCCAGGCCAGAAGAGCACCCAAGGACTGAGTTTAGCAGCAGGTGGCTTTGAAAACGACGACTGCGCCATTGAATCTGCCCCGGGGTTGGAGTTTGCTGGTCTCCACGCCCATGTCTGAGGAGCGCTCAGGGACTGAGTTTAGCAGAGGACATCTTTGGAACCAGTGACTGTGCCACTGAATTTGTGCTGGGGTTGGAGCTTACTGGCCTCCAGGCCCATGCCAGAAGAGCATGCAGAGACTGAGTTTAGCAGCAGGCAGCTCTGGAAATGGTGACTGTGCCATTAAATTTGCGCCAGGGTTGGAGCTTACTGGCCATCAGGCCAATGCCAGAAGAACGCTCAGGGATTGTGTTTAGCAGGTCAGAGTCTGACTTTCTCCACATCAACTGCAAAAGCACATCCAGTGACCTTGTATTGGTGAGTAGGTTGGCCTGTTAGAACATGAGCCAGTACCATTGCAGCTGCACAGGGCCTACAGCCTACTGGCCTCCAGGCCGACTGCGCAAGTGAGTCCAGAGACTGTATTGGTGAGCAGGTGGGCCCATTGGAACCTCAGGCAATGCCATTGAAGCAGTGCAGGAGCCAGAGCCTTCCTGCTTCTAAAGAAGATGGGAGAAGGTATTCTGACTGTATTGATTGATTGTGCCTCGTATGGTGTGCCAGAACTAGCGGTTTTTCTTTCGGTCCCAATACAGACTATAAAGAACAACCCAGGAAAAACTGATATTTTAAGGTTCCTGAAAATTAGGAGGAAAGAGACTGGCAACAAACATTGCCAGAAAACAGGGCAAGTACAAAGCCAGAAACAACAACAAGGATAAAAACTCAGAGATGAGGAAACACTCCAAGTATCAGATACAAAGATCCTCACCTCTAGGTAACACAGGGGGAAGGGAAATAGAGAAGTTTGAAGCCCAGTCTCCAGGGTCCTCAGAAATGGTAACCAAAGCAGATCTAGTAAAATGGAAATCAGAACTGATCTCTGAGATGAAAGCAGAGTTATTAGACACTGTCAACACAATGATTAATAAAGCTAAAGAGGAAATCATGGAGTTGATAGAATCCAAGATAGCAAAAGCAATGGAACCTTTTAAACACCTACAAGCAGAAGCCCAGGAAATTAAGAAAGAAAATGAAAGTTTGCGCAAGTGAATGAAGTTGGCAGAAGACCAAATTTAAGACCTAGAAGACAAGATCTCAACCAATGAACTGTAGAGCGATAATGAAAAAAGCAAGCAATAATGAAAAGTCAATCCAACAGCTCCTAGATGATTCAAAGAAGAATAACATAAGATTGATTGGAGTCACTGAGGAAGCAGGAGACAATGCTAAAACCATTAAAAACTATTCACAGACATAATGGCAGAAAAGCTTAGAGAAAAAGGTAAAGAATTGGACACACAAATATATGAAGCATACAGAACACCACATGCCTGTGACATGAAAAAATCTACACCTAGGCATATAACCATAAAAGTCCCAGATATCCAAAAAATGAATGAAATACTGAAAGCAGCCAGAGAAAAGAAAACAGTTACATTCCAAAGGAAGTCCATCAGGATCACAGCAGACTTTTCAACTCAAACACGCAATGCAAGAAGAGCATGGAGTGAAGTCTTCCAAGCCCTAAAGGAAAACAACTTCCAACACAGACTAATGTATCCTGCCAAACTATCCTTCAAAATTGATGGGGAAATAAGATACTTTCATGACAAAGAACACCTGAAAAACCTCACAAATACGAAACCTGTGCTCCAAAACATTCTAAGTAATATCTTGGAGAAAAATAAGGAAAGTTACAAATCCACGAGACCTAACCGTGTCAATCCATGAGATCAAACAAGAAACTGACGGGGAAAGGGCAAATGTAGAATAACACAGCCAAGAACAGGAAAACATGGCAGCACTAAATTTACCTATATCAGTCATAACCATTAATTTCAATGGACTCAGCGCATCAATTAAGAGAAACAGACTGGCAGAGTGGATCAGAAAGCAAGATCCTACAATTTGCTGCATACAAGAAACACACCTAATTCAGAAAGAAACCCATGGACTAAAAGTAAAGGGATGGAAAACAATACTCCATGTGACAGGAAACAGCAAGAAGCTGAAGAACAGCAGGAGTGGCAATTTTATTTACAGACAGAATAGATTTCAAGCCAAAACTGATAAAGAGAGATAAAGATGGACACTATCTTTTAGTTCAGGGAAAAATACAAGACAAAGAAATCACAATCTTAAATATCTGTTTTCCAAATTCTAATGCACCCAACTATGTAAAACAAACATTAACGGACTTGTACAGCCAGATAAACTCAAATAAAATAATAGTAGGGGACCTCAATACCCCACTGTCACAAAGAGACAGATAGACTGGACAAAAAGTCACTAAGGAAATCCTTGAGCTCAACCAGACTCTTCAGCGAATGGGCTTAATAGATGCCTACAGAGTATTTAACCTCACAAAGTCAGAATTTACATTCTTAGCTGCTCATGCAACATTCTCCAAAATAGAACATGTGCTCATTCATAGAATAGGTTTAAGCAAATACAAATGGATTGAAGTTATCCCTTGTATACTATCGGACCATAGTACTATGAAATTGGAGCTGAATAGTAAAGGAAAGCCC